>APFE030192367.1:79502-100775 GCA_000404065.3 Pinus taeda
AGTGGAACCAAGAACTATCAGTGAAATGACACTAATCAAAATCCCAGAAGCTGACTCACCCACCTGCAAATATCTATATATGGATCCCTCATCCTAGAGATCCAGAGGCTAGAACTTTGTAATTTGTAAGGAAGTGTTGTTGGTTTCTCTGTGAATCATTATAGTGTCGGGTGATCTAGCTTTTCATGAGGTGAAGAGGGATTTCATGCTGGGAGGATGGTGTTGGGTCAAACCGTTGGGTTGTAATCATCTCTTCTACTACTTCTATCAATAAAGTTATTTGAGTTTTCCTCCATATACTTGTATATTTCTAAATCTTGTATTCGTGTATGCATTTGTATGGTTAATATACATCTTATCCTATAATGTTTATGGTTATAGATCTCTATGCTTTGATGTTATTATGCTGCTTTTACTCTACAGGTGTTCTTTGAAGCGGGACAAGTGAGGAAGGAGTGGCGAAGCTCTGTCAAAGGAGGGACGAAACAAGCAAGGAGACAAGTGAAAGATTAGGGTTGGTACTCTCTGCTTCTCTCTCATCTATCTCTCATAAAGGAAAATGAAAGTAACTTTAGTTTGTTTGTTTCTAAGATAGCTACCCATCTTAGTGGGACTAATAGCTCTGAATGGACACTAGTCTTCCCAATAACACATTCCCTCAAGATAAGCTTCTTGAACTCACTGTTTTTTGGCACAAAGATCTTGTCCCTAAATATAACCAAACCATATGTCATGAGATGATAGTTCACATCATGTTCACCTATAGCTTGTTTCTGCAACCTATGCTTAAGTTGCTCGTACCTGTCATCCTGTTGTCCTACCTGCAAGACTTGAGCCTGTAAATCTGTCCCATATGAACTCATAGCTACTACGTGATTTACCTGTACTCTTTTGCTAAGAGAATCTGCAATCTTGTTTTCCTTTCCTTTAATGTACCTGATCTCAAAGTCAAACTCACTGATTGTAGCCAACCATCTAGCTTGCCTGGCATTTAGATTCGGTTTGTAAAATAAGTATCTCAATCCAATGTGATTACTCATCAACATAAACCTCCTGCCAAGAAGATACTGCCTCCACATATTTAATGCATGAATGATCGCTTCCAACTCAAGATCACATGTCACATAGTCCTGCTCGTGCTCATTCAGTCTCCTTTATTCATAGCATACCACCTATCCCTCCTGCATCAGGACTCCACCAAGTCCTCTTTTGCGAGAATTTGTACACATTAATTTTTTTTAATCCAAATATGAAATATTTAGAACTGTATCATTGGTCAGAAACGAATTCAACTGCTCAAAAATCGTTGCACATTCCTTTGTCCATTCAAATTTCTTTCTATTTCGCTGCAATGATGTAATAGGATATGAAATCCATGAGAATTTCCATATGAAACACCTGTAGTAACCTGTTAACCCCATAAATGATCTGACCTCATCCACATTTTTAGGAGTTTTCCATTCCATAATAAATCTTATCTTTTTCAGGTCCACTGCTATGCCTTCCTTGGAAACAACATGTCCTAATTAATGTATCTCTATTTGAAATAAACTGCATTTACTGAGCTTGGTATACAAGTGATGCTCTCTTAACAATCTCAATAATGTTGCTAAGTGCTCGACATGCTCTTCTTCATTCTTAGAATATATCAATATATCGTCAATGAATACAATCACAAACTTGTCTAGATAGGGACGCAATACACTATTCATCAAACACATAAAAGTAGCTGGAGCATTAGTCAAACTGAAAGGAACTATAACAAACTCATAATTCCCATACCTGGTCCAGAAAATAGTCTGTAGATGTCCTCTTCTTTGATGTGTACATGATGATATCCTCATCACAAATTAGTCTTCGAGAACATTGTTGCTCTCTTCAGCTGATCAAACAAGTCATTAATCCTCGACAACGGATACATGTTCTTGATGGTTACCTTATTCAACTGCCTATAATCAATGCACAACCTGAGAGTACCATCCTTCTTATCCACAAACAACACTAGTGCACCCCAAGGTGACACACTTAGCCTGATGTATCCCTTGTCAAGTATTTACTTCAACTGCAACTTCAATTCCACTAACTCTAGTGTGCTCATCTTGTAAGGTGCATTTGATGTTGGTGTTGCCACTAATACCAACTCAATAGAAAATTCCACTTCCTTGTGAGACGACAACTTTGAAATCTCTACTGGAAACACATCTTGGAACTGCTACAAAAATGGATACCTCTTCAATAAATCCACATCCTCAAAATCCTTACCTTTATAACTGGAAATATGCATTGCAAATAATACACACCATTTCCTGCAGCTACGCTTTTCCTGCATATTTGTAACCATTCTAACTGATGTTGCCTTCTTCTTATCTTGTAAGCTTCTATGTTATCCATCATCATCCAAGCACTCAATAACCTTCTCATAAAAAGCCACCTTAGTCCTATGAAGATAAAACCAATCCATACTCAGAAGCATATTGTATGATCCAAATGGAAGCATATTTAAATGTGTTGATGTAGACATTCCATTCAACTCAAATACACAAGCTCTTACACAATGATGCACTCTTTTTTTGGTACCTGTAGCCAACTTCACTAACCAAGATCATGCATGCACTTCTTTATTCAAACCACACTTATCCACCAGGTCAAGATTAACATAACTACAATTATATCAAGGGTCAATCAAAATAGAAACAACTTGATCACAAAACTTATCGTCGATCTCGATAATAGATGCGTGGTGATCCACCTACCTATTATCCAATGATGCATAAATTTGAGGAATATTATGTCCAACATCCCCCACTTTCTGTGCCTCCTAAGCATTGCAAATATAGGATCTACCACCATGATGATGTGGACAATCTCTCCTGTGATGATCCTTTCCACAAGTCCAACACTATAAAGGCTTCCTACCATCACCCCGTTATTCTCCTCAGAATAAAATGCCCATCCTTTGTTCGATGCATTGAACTTCTTATGTGTTGCTGCATTCTCCTTATCATTTGTATCCTATCATTTTCCTCTCTTCTTAACCCATTTTCATTTATTCTTCTTGTTAACCTTCCAAGCTTGCTTAGTGTTGGATCTGCGCTTTCATTGCTCATAACAATGTTTCAACTTTTAGATGGATTCTTCCAATGATCTAGGCTCATCAAACTCAATCATGTCCTTGAATGACACTGACAAACCACTAATGAATCTCTGAATCTTCTCTTTCTCCTCCTTAATATAAGGCATATATCTCAACAAATCTAATAATTTTCTAGGTTATACTCCTCATCAGTCATAGATCCCATATTCAACTCATAGAACTCTTTTTGCATATCATCATAATATCTCTTAGATATATACTTCTTCCTTAAAAGTCTCTCAAGCTCGCTCCAATTCATCTCCTCTTCCCGAATACCTATGTTATTCTTTACATATTCCCACCAAATGTATGCTTTCCCTTTAAGACTAAATGTAGCTATCTTAGCTTTCATGTTTCCTGAATAGCCATGCAATCTAAATACTTTATTCATCCCAAGAAACCATGGTTTTTCATCCTGTGATTTCTTCATTTCTCCATCAAATGTAGGTGGCTTGGATTTCCTGAACTCATCTGAAAAATATCCCTTGTCACTCCTCCTGTACGAGTGATAACGACAATGGTCATGATGCCTATCTAAACCAGAACTAGAGTAAATCCCATGTCCACTGCCCCTCCTATTAGTTGTATCCAAGAATATTCCATCTTTGACCGTGTCATCTCTATCCAACCTGTGCCCACCATGGGACCTACTACCATATGCTCCATTAGTCATGTCCTCTAGTCCATAACTGATCCTAAGCATCCCTTGTCTCTGCAAGTCTGACAAAATCTGAAGAATGACTGCATTGGCCTTTGCTTGTTTCAATTGTGCCTTGGAAAGTCTCTCTTTTGATTGAATGATCCTATCATTATATTCTTTACAACTTCTTATCTCTTCCTTCAAACTTCTCAATGTATATGCTATGTGAGGGGAGTACTCATCACCATGCTACTAATCTAATCTATATGGAGAATCACGTGTACTGTAGTCCACCATTTTTCTTTTCATCTTTGATCCTCTACTTCCTACAAACATACCATGTCAGATAAAACAAATACAAAAATAATCAACATACCTCAGTGAAGTTCAAGGGAGGCTATCTCATCTTCAAGATCAATCCAGATTAGCATGATACATGTATATATACATAATGATATCAATATACTGACATCATGCATGAAAATACCAATTTCATACCATGACCTCATGCACGACGATCATAACCATAACATTGCATGCATAAAAAACATATAGAAACTAACATGGATGCATGACAAACACATTCCACCCATCCAGTCCAAATGTTGAACCTGGAAGCTCTGATACCACTCTGTAACAACCTCCACCCACACTTACCCAAGTTCACTAGTCCACCGGGGTAAACATGTGACGAAGAGCGACTATTGGGTGATTCAACCTACTAGGTAAAGTTAAGGAAGTGGAATCGACACACTAAAACTTTGTTGACCTTCCTTAGGAGCTGCATGACCCTTAAGAGCCAAGAAACCACTCCAGGTGCCCAAACCCTAAGCTAACTTATTTTTTCATTGACCTAGACTCCCAATAACTTACATCATAAGGCAAGCCACTGACTATAACCCTCAAGTCACAAGGATAACCCAGCCTCCTAATGACTGCAATCTAAATTACCCAGTTATGTGCATCCGACCGTGAGACCTGAGCCACATTTTTAGGGCTCGGATCTAGATCTCTACCCATAACTTAATATAAATTTCTAGAATGATGAATGACACAAGGAAAAAGCCATTAATGCAAATCTTAGACAAGAAATTGACCTAACAAGGCCTAACCATCACAAGAATTCCATCAAACACATAGTGAACATGTAGTCTACAGTTCATAATTACATATCTGAATATAGCGGTCTCATACTTATCTGAGAATCATCAAGAAGGTATAATTCCTTCTCACAATAGTTGCATTATCATCTATTAGGTTATACATTCATTAACATGATGAGAGCCATAACCAAAGTTTGTCATAAAATCATGCTTATATACATCATATAACTAGAATAATAACAATGATAGAACAACCATCAAAGCCACAAAATAACAAGTACAAATAGTCATGAAATACAAGAAGAAAACAGATACTATTAACATATGAAAAACGAACCAAGTCAAGGACTTCCACATATCACCCGACCATAGATTGGGATGAACCAAATCTCTCTTTTAGCCAATCACCCTCATGCCATATTCGAAGCATGAATGTGGGATCTCATGGAATAAACCAACTAAAACCAAACCAAACCAAACTAGGGCTTCCGAAGGCCAAACCACCTCACACCTCAACCAATGATTCCACATCATGGCCAGACAGCACTAACCATCACCAAATTGATCTCTACCCAAGCTGTCCAGGGCTCCAAAGCATTTGTTCCAACCTGACTCCAAGACTAGTAACTTAACCCATAGTTACCACAAGGCTCCAGAGCGTTTTTCCAACGAAGGCTCCAAGACTAGTAACTCAACCCATCAAGGGACCTAGAGTGTTTTTCCAACTAGGGCTTCAAGGACTATTAACTCAACTCAAGTTGTTCTAAGGCTTCCAGAGTATTTGTCCAACTAAGGCTCCAAGAACTAATAACTCAACCCACAACCATAAGGAACATGAGCACCAATAAGAAACAATAAAGTGTGAAATCCACAACACCATGGCTATCTAGGAAATGGCAGGCTAGGCAAACCACTATCAATCTAGGCAATCGCCCATGCCAATGACATATCATAACAAAAAAACCACATGCATATGCCATGCATGCCAAAACTAGCAAGGAAAACATATATTCAAATCGATACCTACAAAACGAACCTGCAATAATTTCTAATCCCATCGTCCCTTTGCACTTTCTTGCTCTTCATTTTCCTTCTTTATCCAAATCCAATGTATGCCAAAAATCCTCCAAGAGTGCTGCAAGAGTGTAAGAAAAGGTTGAACTAACAAAATTTGTGTACTGATGCTCATAAGCCTTTTTATCATTCAGGCCTATATTTTCTTCATTTTCCTCTATTTTCCTTCAATATTCCTCCTCATGTAATTCTTTGACCTTTCACCTTTCTTTTCTCCTAATTTCCATTATTTTCATAAATAAAATACCAATTAATGCCGCTTTACCTTTTCCAATCCATAGCCATTAATTAATCACAAGTAATCCCCATCACTATGTTTTTTCCTAACATTCAACCTGGAATATGTGTCCCATGACCTTGGTCTTATTATTCCTTTATTATCTTTATTACATGGATTTCTACCCGAGGTTGTTACAATAGGCCCAAAACTAGTTGTCCACACACACCATAGATGAGTAAAGTTCCAAAAATAATTCTCTACAATCATCCACTACAAAACATAGCTCAATTCCTCAATTACTAACCTCTTCCCAAGTCTGAATAAATTTGATTATGTAGCACTAGATCTTTGAGGCCTATCGGCCCTAAAACAAACCTCTAAAACCTATTTTAATTAGCTCGAACCCTCTATTATAGATCGCGACCTCCTACATTTGAACTCGACCCTAATTATTGTCCTTAACCAAACCTTTCAACCCTCCTTCCTTAGATAATTAGGGCTTCAACCCTCTCCAAAAGGATAGAGGCATATCACATCCAAAAACCTCTTAATATCCACAAGACGGAGATCACTTGGCAATAAACTCTCCTAAAGTGAACAAATCACACAAGAAACTTGTCTCTTTTCTAATATTGAATCCTCCTTAGAAACTCGACCTTTTTTCCAAATTTATGGCTTCTTTATTGGCTAATTTTCTTAAACGAGATGAGTTATAATGTGTGATGACATCTCCTTAGGTCACTTCTATTTATACCCCTATAGGTTGTCTTAGGTGCCCCTTTAATCCATCAAGGATTCCCTCACACACCAAATAGAATAAAATATTATCTATTTTGGGTCTTTAGTCCACCAACTTGTCCCAAAAGCCCACCACTTGGGTAAATTTCCCACAAAACACCATTTTCATGGGTCAACTCCACACAATCCCAACACCCCAAGGGTTGTGGGCGTACCTCCCAAGCTACACATCTTAACAAGTGTAACCATGGAGGCCAATAGTCTATGAGGTTTTGTTGAGTGGTCTAAATTTATTCGCTTAATTGAGATTAAAAAAAAACCCCAAGATCTCTCTCAGCATTTTCAAAGGTTTTCAAATATATGGTCCCTTTTTCCACAAATCGTTTGGATTTGAAAAGGATTGAGAAGCATGGGACAAATAGGTGCAAATTTATCATAAATGATAGTGATCATGCCCATGAATCTTTATCCACAACAGAAATATGGAGAAGTTAGATCAATATGACACAAAAGTAAGAATAAATGAATCTAATAATAGTTGTTGGGGAAGTAGAAGATCCATAAATTGGTAAAGGCATGAAAAAGTGCATAACTTTGATCTCTTCTACAAAACTAAGTAGCCAAAAGAAATAAAAAGAGAGAGGTCTTGAGATTAAAATCATAAACAAATGGAAATATTGTGAAGATGAAGGACAACTAAGTATTATTATTTTCAAAATAGAAGTGCAAAAAAATACACTCGGCATAGAAGGACAATAAGAGGAAGAATCTGGACAAGAGGAAAAAAATGTTCAATCTACTAGATGTATGTAACCCATATTCTAGGATTGGTTGAGGATACAAGTCCCAAGCTTGAGGATTATCCCATATTGCGTGAATTCAATGATGTATTACCTAAGGATCTATTAGGGATACCTCCTAAGAGAGAGATTTATTTCTCAATAGACCTTGTGCCTATAAATTCTTAGGTGTTTAAGGCTCCTTACAATATGGGTACTCCAAAATTATCACAGGGGAAGATCTAATTATGATAATTACTTGAGAAAGTATATATTAGACCAAGTGTGTATTATGGTGGGATCATCTGTTTTGCTTTCAAAGAAGAATTAAAGGTTGTGTGTTGGTTATGGATAGTTGAACAAAATCATAGAAAAAAGAAGTATAATTTCCTAGAATTAATGACTTGTTTGCCCACATGAGGGGATACTCTAGTTATTTTGAAGATTGATTTGAGATTTAGATATCATGAAGTTAGAATAAGGAGGAATACATTCATAAGCCAACCTTTAGGACAAGGTATGGCAGTATCTTTTGGTATCACCAATGCACCAACCACATTCATGTATCTTATGAATAATGTATCTAAAAAGTATTTGGATGCATTTGTTTTTGTCTTTCTTATTGAATTTTAATCTACTCTAAGAGTGAAGAAGAACATAAGAATAATTTTGAGAATGATTTTGTGATTGCTAAGGAAGCACAACAAGCTTTATGCAAATAAATTAAGCATGATTTCTGTCAAAATAAAATTCATTATTTAGGACACTTATGTTAGTGGAAGGAATTGTTTTTGATCAATAAAATATTGAGGCCATAATGAATTGACCCATTGTAGGTTTTAACTGTGTACAATTAATTGTTGTAAAAAAATTCTTAATAAAATAGAAAAGATGTGATGGAAAACACACACATTAACACATAGATTTTACCCTAGAAATTCAAACTAGGAAAACTAGAGATATTTTTCAGTATATTCCTCTCTCTCTCTCTCTATCTATCTGATCCAAATCTTTTCACTTCAGTTATGCATACATAATTGCTTTCAAAAGAGTATGTAACCATGAAATGCATACACATAAAGAAAGAAAAAATAAATGATACCCATGAGAAGAAAAGACATAACAAGTTGATAAAGAATTTCACCTAGTGTGGGCTACATTTTTGGGCCTTGCTCAAAGTGGGAAGGCCTCTTTCATTAAGATTTAGCAAAATAAAATTACAAGCATGTACAAAAGGCACCTTATACCTCCACTTTTGGGGATGGCCTAAAAATGCACACTTACGCTGAATAAATGGACTGAACCGTTGAATTCTTGGCGTGAAATCATGTCAAATGACTGTAAACTCGACCCCTTTATGCTTTGGGAAAAATCTAAACCCTCAAGAATCTTAAAGATTCCTCAAAGATTCCTTATCGCTAATTTACTGGAATTCTGCTGCTTAGATGACAAATCTAACTTCACCTTGTGAAAAATTGAGTAAAATGAGTATAAATTCGACCTAATTCTGAAACTATCAATTTCGGGCCCCTAGAGAATCTTTTAGATTCCTCAAAGATTCCTCTCTACAAGTTTATTAGAATTTCGTCACTCATATTAGAAAGTTGATCATGCCATCAAACTCCTACAAAAATTCTAGTTCGTTTGAGTATAAATTTGACATGCTTTTGTCACTGTGAAAATCAGGGTTCCGCTACTCAGTCCCGTGCTCACTTAGGGTTCCACTTGCATTGGACTTCTTGCTTAGTGCTCTCCCTTGGGCGAATAACTAGTTCAGGTTCTTATATAAAATTCTGGGTGGATGTTGGGCATGGAATCCCCCCATGTCATGTGTTGGGGCTCAAAGCCCAAGTTTTGAGTTGATATTTTTGTAAAGCTCCGCGAATTGTGGGAGCGAAATGTATGTTAGAGTCGTAGGGTTGTCTGCCCTAGTTTTGAATGTAATGTTGGCCTACCCATGGTCCGCGGACCATGGGATTGTATAAATGGAGCGAGGCTCTAAGTTGTAAAAGGACATCTAGTAGAGGATGGGCATGAAGGGTCTTAAAGATTAAGTCAAAGTGCGAAGTGTGTCTTGGGTCGTAGAGTAGGAAAAGGCTCTGTAGCTGAGTGCGCAGAGGCCTAGTAGAGTTCGCAACTGAGTGCGCAGACCCCTATAGCTGAGTGCTCAGGGTAGAGTTGAGTCTATAATAGGAGAAAATATTAATAAATAAAGGTTTTGTTACCAATTATGTGTATCTGTTCTAAGTTATTACATGTTTGATATCATTTGCGAGTATACTGTTTCTTTACTGCGTGCACTTGTATGAATTGTGAATATTGTTAAGTATAATTGAAAGCATACAGATAAGCTAAATTAATCAACTAATATTAGATTACTAGTAAGGACTTGGGTAATAACACTATTCGACCCTCGAGTAGGGCTGCACGAAGGTAGCATCTCAGGCTGCGAGATACGGGTAAGCGCGCGTAGTGACGTGTGCAGAGGGTCAAACCGCGGACCACTTGAACTCATCAGACATCTCTAGGGTGCGGAAACCTACTTCTAGCAGCCTCCCATACTACTTCGGGTGAGACCTCAGTCCGCGCTCCACGGACTATTGTCGAAAGGGCCAGTAGTACCAGGATTTGTTTGGTTAAATCAACTTTGAACTTGGGTTAGGCCCCAACAAGCCAACAAATGGTTCCATTGCCGGGACCGGGATCTGCATAAGGGATGTCTGATGTCATGTCAATGGAATCCGACAAAGAAAGAAATTGAAAGGTGGTTGGACAAAAAGATTCACGAGTTCGCGACGCAAGAAAATAGGAATCCACGAGTATCAAAGGAACATTGGTTAGAGCGCTACGTGTATACGAAAATCCACAATATTTTCTTTGCATCCTTCCCCTTTAAGTTGTATGAGTGGATCATGAAGCTAGCAGACAGTCAGGGAAGGCGTAGGCTCGACAAACCAATTGTGTGGACTCCAAAGTTGGTGCACAGACTAGAAGCATTGGAAGATAAGGTTAATCACGCCATTGACCATTGGCTCGATCGGATTATAGGAGGGTTTATCACCGAGTTCGTGGTAGATACGTCAGTCAGCTACAATGAGACAGAACAACGTTTCCTCAAAGGACTGTGAGGTAAGTACATTAAATATTTGAATACCTGGATTAAAATTCTACTGTGTGAAAAATGTGTTATGTGAATAAAGTAATGTTTGGGGCTACGCAAAGTGGGAGAATCTATAGAAACGAAGGTAGCATAGAGATAGAAAATAGCCCCTTGATTTCACCTTCACGAGAAATCGAGGAAGAGCTTGTGAAAGTTTCACCAAGAAGCGCAATTAGTCTGATAAGGTAGCGAATTCCATGAATACCACCCTCACCTACACCACCACTGGTTTCACCATCTTCACCCCCATCTCCACCCACACCACCTTCGCCACCACCACAATTCCATATGGCGAGCGCAATAAAGTTGCTGATATTCAAAGGAGTAGGGAAAGAAGATCCGGACCAATTTTGGTTCATGGTAAAGGTTGTATGGGAAGCACATGGAGTCACAGATGACAATATAAACAAGGCAACGCTGGTAAGTGTGTTGCAGGATCACATACTGACATGGTACATTAAACACTCTAATGAAAATCCAAACGCAGGGATCGCAAATATCCAAGCTACGCTAAACAAGGAATTTAACAGGCCAAATCGGAGACACAGTCGATTATCGGGTTTAAGGAAATCACGATGCTTCCAGTCGAGACCCCCTGGGAGCTGGATCAGAGGCTGAAGGGTATGATTTTTGAAGCCAACATGACCTTGACGGATGGACAACACCGCACATGGTTTGTAGCGTCACTAATGCCACAGCTAAGAACGATGCTATCACAGTAGAAGTTATCCACCTAGGTCGAAGCTTTGGAGATTGCAATGAGACTGCACAAGACCCCAATACAAGATCCTGGCCTGGGAGTCCAACAAATCCATGTGCAACTGAAAAAATTATGTTTGGAAATGCAAAGTTTGAAATAGGGCAGGACAACCTGCTTAGAGGCATGTGAGGAGGTATGGTGCATAAAATGCAAGGGACAGGGACACAACAAGGACCATTGTCCAGTCTTTGCGAACTACTTGGGGGGAGGAGGGCCGATGCCATTGAGACTAGAGGCACAAGTAGGACTGAGCGCGACGCCTATATTATGGTGTACGATTTGTCAAATCAGAGGAAAACATGCTACGGATAATTGTCATCTATTATAGAAGTATACGTAGATGTCCCAACAATTGTTCTGTAATTTCTGCAGGTCAAAAGGCCATGTTGAGTGCACCTGCAGAAGTTATGAACTGATGATGATCGGACCCATACCTACAAGGTGCAGACCAAAACGTGAGCCCTCGATCAAAATGCAGAGATGGCATGCACTAAATTTCAAGGGCGGGGACAAGGTTGAGGTGGAATGGGACCAGGAAGGGGTCGTAGACAATTGATTTGTTACAATTGCAGGGCTAGGGCATTATGCCCGCAATTGTACAAATTTGATGAGAGCATCATGTTTATATTGTACCCAGTTTGATCATGAGACAGAGGGTTTCCCTACACTGATAGCGAGGTTGTGCGATAAAGGAATACTCCAGCCTTCCCCAACTCAGAACCTACAAATGATGAGATCTGAGTCGCGCGAAGAGGACCCGAATGTAAACATCATGCTCCGGAGCAGTATCACGAAAGGAGATGACAAGGGCAAGAAGCTTGAAGAAAGTGTGTGGGTTCATAAGGCTCCCAAAAAGGAATCTAAATTTGATTTGGAGCACGTGAAGGAGACATTCATGGAAGCTAAGAAGAGCTTTGTGGAGGCCTCACTTCAGGTAGTAAGAATCAACTAGCACCGGAGATGGATCCTTCAATGCTCACTACCTTTTCTGAGACATGTATGAAGTTGTTGCGCAATAGAAAGGCTATGAAAGGACCGCAAGAACTTATCACTAGGCGCGCTGGGTTAGGAGAACCGCACGTAGTTCAGAAGCTCAGGAAACATACATCGCGAACAGGAAGGGAAATGAGATTGATTGCGCAAATCGGGGATTATGAAATGGATCAAGTAATTATGGATCTAGGATCGTACGCGAATGTAATTCCAAAGCAGACATGGGAGCGCATGGGCAGGACCACATTACAGTGGTCTCCAGTTCAATTACGAATGGCGAACCAACAAAAGATCCTACCCATGGGAAGATTCCAGGGAGTAATGGTAGATATCAAAGGTGTGAGCACGCTTGCAAATTTCTAAGTGATAGAGATTGTTGATGACAACAATTCCTATCCCGCGCTACTTGGAATAGACTGGGCCACTGAAATGAATGGGTTGATAAATCTCAAGAAGCGCAAGATGATTGTTTAGAAAAGGTCACTACACGTAGCGGTACCTCTAGACCCTACAGAAGGATCGCGCTACACGGAACCGGTGCACAATGATGATAGTGAGGATGATCTAGACTGTATCTACAAGATAACCACGTAGGAGTAGGATTGGGTGAATCCAACAGCGGATGGCAGGACCTCGTGGGAGCGCGAAAGCTCCTGCACTTTGGATTCGGACGAAGAAATAAAACGATGGTAGAACCAGTTACACGAGGTAACCACGCTAAATTGCAACATGATGATAAAGTCACTATGCTTTGTAGCAACAAAGGCAAGGGATCTGCCCATGTATGATGGGTTGACAATGGTAGATGATTTCCTGAATAAATTTGAAAAAGAAGTACTGGAATAGCAGTATTAAGATGCTCTAAAATGGGCACTGTGCGCTACACCCGCAAGATGGTGGGGAACACATCAACGAAGTTTCAAGGATTGGCGGGGATGTCGAAAGATGATGCACCTATGATTTGGGAAGCCTCAGATTTGGATGGAAGCTGGGCATGATGGACAAAACAGCCTGCGCGCCCACCTTTCCAGATGGGTACAGGCGTATGGTACGCAGCCCGCATGAACGCATACCGCTTTCATGATAGGAAACATGAACAACAAGCAGAAGCAGGCAAGACAAGTGCGTGAACGACGAAGCATGATAAGACCTAGCGCACTAAAAATCATACATGGGGAAGCCTTTGACAAGGTGTGAGAAGTGATGAACAGGGTCCACCATGTGAGACACACTGACTGGGACCTGTGCATACCAGCGGTGCTCTGGGCCTATAGGACCATATGAAAAACCTTGATCGCGACAGCCCTTTCGAAGCAGGAGTATAAAGCAGGGGTTGTAATCCTTGTGGAGCATGCGAAGCCAAGTCCGCACGTAATAGCACATGTAGATACGATAGTCCGTAAAGCCCGGAACGAAGAAATCACACAGCTGTGAGAAACATAACATATAGGACTTGAGGAAGAAATATGACGAGGAAACTTTAGACTCCACAAACTTGAAAAAGATTGGGTACTGCTAAGGGGGAAAAGCACTTTTATGGACATGGAGGTCAAGAAGCTGGAAGACGAAATAAAGGAAGCATTTCTCATCGAAAAACCAAGGATGGTAAGGCAAGGTGCGTACGATTGTACTAACAAGTTGGAGGACTATCACCGTGAACTAGTTAGTCTGCTGCCTTGGCTTGGACCACATATCACCAAACGTAGAGACCAGGGTAGCGTGTTACAAGTAGTAAGGTGTACGGTGCTGATCACAACAATGGAAGGTGGGGATTCTTCATGAACCATGGTAGAGGATGGGATGGAGCCTCGCATGGGTGGTGCGACCACCTGATTAGCCGTAGGAAGGACAGTATTAGTGCTCCAAGCAGTTGGAAGGGAGAGCGGGACTATAAACTATTCTGCCCGGGAACTACGTGATATTGCAGATGCGCATAGAAGTAGAGTGTCACAAGGTCTGTAACTGTGCACAGAAGGTTGCGCTGCTACGCGAGTTGGCTAGAAAGTGACCGTTGGAGTCACTATTCACAATTGGATGTGCGATTTGAGGCCAAATGGAGCGGGTGGCGGGAATTTAAGATGTGAGTTATGGGAAATATTTGGGAAAATATGTTGCCAAGAAAGCATTAATGGCCCGAAATTATGGGGAACAGTCGAATTCGAATTCAAAAGATGCTATAAAACACAAAGGGATGGCCAGCGAACAACACTTGGTCATTTGAGAGTTGAGCGTTTGAGCAGAGCATTGAGCATTGAGAGCTGAGTGATAATTGAGCCCTTAAGTTCGCGAGTGACAGAATATAGCCTAGATACGATGACGGCCACTAAGGATAGTTTCGAAATTGAAGAGGTAACCGTCGGCGAGGCCGCGTAGACCCAAATGGTGGAGGACGTTCGAGAAGGCGCCAGGGTTGTGACATAAATCACCGTGAACACTGAGGCCCAAGAAGGATAAACAGGCAATGGGTCCAGTACACGTGTCCCCAAGGAACCCGCGACACAACAAATTATCAATGGCAGAAAAGGGGAAAGCAGTCATAATAGAAACATATGAGGGAGAAGAAGACTTGCAGGCCCTAATCACCACAGAGGAAGAAGAAGAAGACATGGAGGAGGATATCCAACCGTTACGCTCTGTCACAAAATTGCCCGAATATGTCCCTCCGTGGAAAGGGAAGACTAAAGTGCCGAAGGATCTGGATGAAACCAAGAGTCTGCTCCAGACCCTGCTCCTCCCAGGCGGCATCATGTTTGAAGGCACATACTTGGGTTGCATGCCAACCATGAAGTTCGAAGACTGGGACCTCGCTGACCACGAGAAGTTCCCTCATCTAGAAACCGGGAATATGATGAAGTAGAACATTGTGGGGTTAGTGACAACGCTCGAGCCGCAGAAGTGACTGCGCGGTGTGGAAAAGGTCGGATTCTTGAACTTACTTTGGGTACCACATTTCCACTGCGTAACAATCACCATTTTTGTCATCAGGCAGCTACTCTGCCTAGTGCATGATGGGTATATGTGGCTAGATGAGCCTATCCCCATCACGGCCGACCTGATTCACCATATCTCTCAGCTCCCCTGCAAAGGAAAGGACCCCGTGACCATAGCCAAAGGAAAGGGCAGCGATTTGGCACTTGCAAAAGCCATGAAGACAAAATATAAGTCGGAGAAGAAGAAGAGGGGCTATGGTATCTCCAACATCAAGGACAAAGGGGTCCGCGTAGCCACCCAATTTCTGGCTAGCAAAGTCATGAGGAAGTGTCGTGCTTATGAGGTACCAGCGCTGATGATCGCACTAGTTGAGCAGTGCGTGCAGGGGGTCTGAATTCTTATATGAAGAATTTTTGAAGAACTTTCGCAAAGCCCAGGAGCAGGGTAAAGCCTTCCACTATTCGATGTTGCTATTATCCATATTACTCGTTGCGGGAGAGCTGTCGGAGGACAGTCAATTCCCCAACATCGATGGAGAATTACCGGAGGCCGTGAAGCAAGCTTTGCTCTGGGCCACAAAGGATGTGAAACAGATCCGTGACACCAAAATCTTCTGGGTGCTCATGGACATGAACATTTGGATGTGGATCAACCAGAAGTCGCGCCTATCACCCACGATGTATAACAGTTTGCAGAGTTTTGCAGACTTCAAAGCGATATGCACAACATCTATATCAAGGCGCGAAAGGATCCGACGAAGCAATGGATGAAGTTACCTTTTGTAGCCACCAACGACGCAATTTTTCCTGTCTTGGAGACATGGCCTCCCAAATGGCACGCCCCAGACTTGGCAGAACTAGAGAAGGTGGTAGCACAAAAGAAAAAGGACGATGCCAAGCTACGCATCACTCAATTGGCAGAGAAAATGCAAAAGGAAAAATCAGCAGCTTAGGTAAGGGCAGCGTGAGAAGCGACAAAAAAAGCCACGGAGTAGAAGAAGGTTGCAGAAGCAGCCGCAGCAACACAAGCAGTAGAGGCAACAACAACACAAGCAGACGAGGGCCAAGAAACATCCTTGCAAGGGCAAGAGGCAAAGGAAATAGAAACAACAGAAGGGAGCACAGACCCAGGGGCCGCGTCCACACAGTTAAAGCGCCCATGCATCACAAAGACAGCAGGACCAAGGAAGAAGGTCAGGGCCTCAAAGTTGGCCACTAACTCGATCACCTTAACCGAAGGTGATCTCCATGACATCGGCGAGATAGTCTGCGATGTCACCAATGAAGCACTTCAGGAATTTATGCAGGAGCACCAAAATGTGTTGGGGGCCCTCAGGGCGCAGTTGCAAGAGTTACAGGTGGGTACCCTTTCTACCCACCTCGCAGTAGGATCCTCCGTAGTAGAACAGATGTTGCGGACACGGATGGAAAACACGGTAGTATTGCCAGAAGGGGCCCTAGTCGCAGCGAATGTGACTGATATATTTTCGGTCAACACGTTGAAAGGCTTTGGCCTTAATTTGGCTACCCTTCTGTGAGAGACGTTGTATCAGTTACAGGGTGGGATAGTGACAGAGCTGCAGGCCAGGGAGAGCCGTGTGATCCAATTTCTTAGCGAACAGAAGATCAACATGGAACATCTCAGCTTGCAGCGCAACCAATTAGTGTCACAAAACCAACATTTGGCGCAGGTGGTAGATGATGCTTGCTGACGTGTCTCGGAGCAGGCCATCCCAGTAGATCTATCAATAGATGTGCGGATCCACAGTTTGGCAACTGGAGTCTGCGAGGCCAGAGAAGAAACAACAAAGGTTCAGCTGGAGCTAAATCTTCAGATCGCCGAGCTGCGGTTGAAGGCACAGCCTTCCACTTCCTCGGAAATCAGAGAATAGTGCGCTAGTGCTATCACAGAAAGGTTGGAAGAAATTGGAGGTGCAATGTGTGACTATATTGACATGTTTGAACAGGAACTTGATGTCCTCACGACTTTGTAGGAGGACCCCAACATCCAACACCTGGACACAGAGGCGCGCGAACTCCAATAGAAATACGACATTGTCAGAGGAACTGCGTAGACAGTAGTCCTCACTCAGTGGCTTTCGAGGATGCAACAAGCCAAGGCATTAAAGGAGTAGGTGGGTGCGGCACGCCATAAGGAAGCAGTTCTCAAAGCACGCGCCCAACCATGGATTGACGAGGCCTTCATGATTACGGCGAATATCGAAGGAAAGCTCGCGCACATACAAGGAATGCATGCACAAATACAGGGAAGCGCGCCAGACACAAAGGTCTCAGAAGAATAGATGCAGCAAGTTCATCAAGAAGCAGCTCAGTTTGATGCGGACATCAGTACCGTTCAAGAGCATTTGGAGGGACTCCGTGCCAAGATTGCCACGCTGACTGAGTGACTCGAGGGCGAGTCACGATGTTTGTGTTAGGGGCCTGTTGGCCATGGAACCCCCCCACGGCATGTGTTGGGGCTCAAAGCCCGAGTTTTGAGTTGATATTGTTGTAAAGCTCCATGAATTGTGGGCGCTAAATGTATGTTAGAGTCATAGGGATGTCCATCCTAGTTTTGAATGTAATGTCAGCCTACCCATGGTTCGCGGACCATGGGATTGCATAAATAGACCGAGACTCTAAGTTGTAGAAGGACATCTAGTAGAGGATGGGCATGAAGGGTCTTAGAGATTAAGTCAAAGTGTGAAGTGTACCTTGGGTCGTAGAGTAGGAAAATGATCTACAGCTGAGTGCGCAGAGGCCTAGTAGAGTTCGCAGCTGAGTGCACAGACCCCTGCAGCAGAGTGCACAAGGTAGATTTGAGTCTGTAATCAGAGAAGAGATTAATAAAGAAAGTTTGTGTTACCAATTTTGTGTATCAGTTTTGAGTTATTACATGTTTGATATCGTTTGCGATTATCATTTGTGAATATTGTTAAGTATAACTGAAAGCATACAGATAAGCTAAGTTAATCAACTAATATTAGATTACTAATAAGGACTTGGGTAATAACACTGTTCGACCCCGGGTAGGGTTGCGCGAAGGCAGCATCTCAAGCTGTGAGTTATGGGTAAGTGCACGTAGTGACGTGCGCATAGGGTCGAACCGTGGACTACTTAAACTCATTAGACATCTCTAGGGTGTGGAAACCTGGTTCTAGCACCCTCCCATACTACTTCGGGTGAGACCTTAGTCTGCGCTCCATGGACTGTTGCCGAAAGGGCCCGTAGTACTAGGATTTGTTTGGCTAAATCACCTTTGAACCTGGGCCAGGCCCCAACAAGCCAACAATGGAGTTGTTAATGTAAGGCCCATTGGGCCATTGGTTAGAGGTTATATTTGGTGGGCGGAGAACTTGGGGTCAAGCCCGTGGGCCTCCCCCATGTAGCATGTTAGGTTGGCATGATTATTTTTTTTGGGTGGCCATTAATTAAATGGGGTTGCTGGTTGGTTAGGCGGCTAAGTAATATGGAACCTTCATAACAGATGGGTTGACCACTTGGCCGACGCGGTTCAAGCCCCGCCAACTTTGTTGTGTTTTCTATAAGTATCAATGTCTATGTGCTATTGGCGTGCGATATGGCCAATATAGATATATATATATATATATAATATAATCCGTCAAGTGGACAAGTGAGGGGTGGCGGGTCCAGCGGGCCCGTCGCCTGTCTAATTTTTTTTATTTTTAAAAATAAGTTGTTTGAATTTTTCCGATGAATTTTTAGGGGTCACTGGAAAAATTAAGTAGCTGAAAATTTCGCCAGTTCCAACCACCAAAAACTGTTGTCGCAAAGTTCCAAATTGTTTCCTCGTTAATGACTGCCAAATTTAGCGGCAACCAGATTTAGACGACCTCCAAATTTAGTTGGCACTTTGCCAAATTTAGCGAGGGTGCCTAGTTTGATTATTCGACTGGCCATAAATTTCGCATACAATGTCGGATTGAGGTGTCGTTTGCACCATTGGAAGTATTGAGATGAGATCTTTGATCTGGCCTTGGTTTCATTACAATCCAAGAACTTTTATTTTTGATCCTTTCCAAAGCCCTCTTTAATCACTGAGTGTATCTGGATCGACCTGGATCATTCCTCCCCACTAAGGAGATTTTGGTCCTCCAAAAGAATGAACATAATCTGAAATATTTTGTGTTCCCTTGTCTGCACAACAAGTTTATTGACATGCCACACTTCTTTCTCCTTCATCTTTGTTCTTCAGAATCATAAGTGGTGAGCTGACACCAACATCCTCTACAAACTTGTTGTACAAAATTTGCAAACTACATGTTAAATTACATGACCAATCATGACCCAAGAATCCCCATACTTGCCAAGAGTTTATAAGGCACACTCTTTGGTCAAGTGTACATCATAATAGAAACCAATACCCTTGCTACCAACAAGAGGCCAAAACATCATCATGATGCTTTCATAAGTGATGGAAAACTCATCATCACTTTTACAATCATCTCACAACATATGATTTTCAATAATATGGACACGATAAGATACTATATCTAATAAAACCATCTCTCACTCAATAAAGTGAATGGGTCATCTCCCTGTGACTGATTCACTTATTGAAGATCTTCACCAACTAGTTCCTTACTAGGCACTTTTTGGCATGGAGTATCTAACATGTGGCTCTCTGATTTCCATCCTTGTTGCAGTGACTACAATGATTCTTTCTCCTCCAAAATTTCTGGATCATCTTGGAATGATTATTCCTGGTGCGCCTTTGATAAGTTCCATGGTATCTCCACTGTCACTGGAATGTGATGAGGTGCTCCCATCATCCATCATTGGTTGGTCACTGGTTGTCTTGGAGAATTCTCCAACCTCTTTTCTTACATACCCAAGTCCTGCAAAACAAGGCAATTCCTCCAGCTTGATGGGATTCACAATTCCCTCACCATTAATGTCAAGGCCCTTCCCTCGATACCCCATCGTCTTCAACAATTATGATCCAATTCATGTAGTATGTTTCTTGTTATGAAACCAACTCACAAAAAGATAGAAAAGATAGATGAATGCCTTAGAAATATGCCTCTTCGAGGGGGAAACCTCCTTTATATTACACAAATGAACAATTCTTAGATGATACAAATAACAAGACCTCCTTTCTATATATAGGAGTCTAAGGGGTCATAATATAATCAGAGCCGACATAACAATAATAATGTAAGGGCACAATAATAATGATAGTGGGCTTCTATGGGGCACAATAACAACAATATGGGGACTACGTGGGTACAACAATATAATAAGGGGGTTTTACTAATAACAATAAGGGGTTACACTAGTAGTATAAGGGCCTAACATGCCCCTCTCCTTCAAAAAGTGTTGTCGTCAACACTTGAGTAGTTCTCGATGCTTCTATATAAAAATTTTGTCCGCCCATGTGGAATATTTACCAAGTAGGTTCTTCCACTTGATGAGATGCTCTGAAATTGATTGGTTTCGTAGTTGTCGGGTTCTTGTTTCTGTGACTGCTCCAGGTTCGAATATGATTTTTCCTTCCTCTTCAAGTTCTGGAAATATTGTTTGAATTGGGATATTCTGCAACTTTTGAATGAGTGGACACACTTCTTTGTCCTTCTTCCATTCATCCCATGCTTCGTTTATCGAATCTGTTTGGATAATAGAAATAGTACAAAACAATGCTTCCACATCCTCATCCTTTCTTGAGAGTGCATCTGCAACAAAAAATTTCTTCCCTTTTCTGTAGATGATGTCAAAGTCATAA
>APFE030192367.1:107391-127178 GCA_000404065.3 Pinus taeda
CCATCATCATAACTAATATAATTTTTATCATAATTGTTGTCATCTTCATCATGAACATCATAATCATCATTCATGCCATTATTGTTCTTGATGATGACCAAGATGAAAATAATGATAATGATGGTCAGATGATGATGACTTGGAAGATGTTGCCAAAGATAATTATTATGATTTTGACCATGACAACATTTAAAAATTGGGAAGAATGGCCAAGGTCATTAGCATCATCATCATCATTTCCATTGTAACTCTCATCATCTTTATCATCATTGTCATTATCATAACAATCACAATTCATGTCATCGTCATCATCTTCATTATCATCATCATTATAATTATTGACATTGTCATCAGTTGTTCATAATTTCCAATGTCATAAGAAATACAATCAATGCAAAAATATGATGTGTTTTGGAAAAGGGATGCAAAAGTGAACAAAAAAAATGGGGGTAAAAATAGACGTAAATTTGGATGAAAAGTGGACACAACATAAGTAGATGAAGAACAAGACAAAAACATTGACACAAAAGTGGATGAAAAATTAGATGCAATAGTTGATGCAAACTTGAACACAAGATAGGATTCAAACATGGATGAAAAAGTGGCAGAAAACATGGGCACAATAGTAGGCATAAAACTTAGCATGAATTGTGGTGAAACAAATGTGGATACTACAATGAATGTAAAAAAAAAGGACACAAACTTGAATGCAAAAAGGAGGAAAATTTTGATGAAAAAAGGGATGTAAACATGGGCCAAACATGGGTGCAATAGTGAACACAAAATTAGTCGCAAAATTGGACAAATCAAAAGTGGATGTAAAAGTAGATTCGAAATGGGATGCAAAAAACATAAACAATATTTGATGCAAACTTGGACACAAAAGAGGATACAAATGTGGATGCAATAGTGGAAGAAAATGTGGGTCGCAATGATAGGCATCAGATATGGCACAAATCATAGCACAAAAAAAGTGGATGAGAAAGTGGATGTAATAATAGACAAAAAAAAAGATGCAAACTTAGATGCAAGACAAGATGCTATAAGGGGTGTAAAAGTGGATGCAAACACAGGTGCAACATGAGAAACAAAATTGGATGAAAAATATGGATGCAATGGAAGTACATGCAAAAGAAGATACAAAATGAGATATAAAACCCAACACAAAAGTGGATGCAAAAATAGATGCAATGTTTTATGCAAAAGAGGATGCGAAGATGGATGTAAAATTAAAAGAAAGCATGGGTACAATAGTAAGTACAAAACATGGCACACACTGTGTCACAACAAAAGTGGATGTAATGATAGATACAAAAAAAGAAGCAAATGAAGATGAAAAATAGGATGCAAAAAGGTATGTAAAAGTGGGCGTAAACATGGGTTCAACAATGGATGTAAAATATGATGCAAAAGTTGATACAACAAAATTCCATGCAAAAGTAGATGCAATACAAGACACAAAACCTGATGCAAATCTTGACACAAAAGTGGATATAAAAAGGGATTAAAAATAGACGTAAAAGTCGATGAAAACCTAGATGTATATGAGGATACAATCGTGGATGCAAATTTAGAAACAAAAAAGGGTGGAAATGGAGGTGTCAAACTAGGTGCAAATTATGGCACAAGAAAAATGGATGTAATAGTGGACACAATAACAGACGAAAAAGAGGATGCAAATATGGATGCAAAACAAGATGTAAAATTCAATGCAACAAAAGTAGATGCAAAATTAGATGTAAAAACTAGACACAAACGTCGATGAAAAACTTGGAACAAAGGGGATGCAAAAGATACGCAAAAATGGATGCAAAAAATGATTTAAAAAATGATGCAAAAGAGGATGCAAGAGATGATGCAAAAGTTGATGCAAGTGTAGGCACAAAAAGTGGATGCAATAGAGGATGAAAAAGATGGTAAAACAAAATTAGGTGCCAAACTTGATGCAAAACATGGTGCAAAGGATGGCATAAAACTCGGCATAAAACGTGTCGTAAAACTTGGTGTAAAATCTGGTGCTAAACTTGATGTAAGACTTGGTGCAAAACTCGGTGAAAACTTTGCATCAAGTTTTGCACCATATTTGATAAATGGACACAAATAGCACCAAAAATGGTCTCTAGACACAAAAAAGGAAGCAGAAAGGGATGCTAATCACAGGGTTTTGTTGTAGTGATAGGGGCCTAACATTTCTCAAAAGCAACCAAAGCATCATAATAAAAAGAACATGAAATTGAATAATCATTTTTTACGTCAGGCTTGTTATGTTGCAACTTTTCCAAAACCTCCTCCTTGACTTGTAACTGGTGCTACAGCCTTTGTTTCTCCTCCTTTGCTTCTTGTAGGAGTCTCTTTAGTTGAACATTCTCTACTTGAATTATTTGGCTGATCTCTTTGAGTTCTCGGAGCCATGCTGTCTTTGGTTCCCTTCTCACCTTTGGCACAATGTCTGCTGAAATCTTTGTCTCGTCGCCTGAATTAGAACCCAAGTCAATAGGTCCACCTTCTGCAATCCCAAGAGATGCAATCTTCATTTCATCACCTGAGTCTAATCCTAATTCAAATGGTCCAACATCTGTAAATACTGCAACTGTGATCTTCTCATCATCCTCTTATTCAGATTCTTGGTCCTGTTGCACAATTGCAACTGTCTTCTGCTTCTCCTTCCTATCATTCCTCTTTGGTCTCAATTCCGGATGCAGTTTCCAACAATGTTCCTCATCATGCCATTATTTCTCACAATGAGTACAAGAGGGCTTTGCTTCCTTTCTCTTAGCTGTTGTTGTCCTCTTTGGGTGGTCTTCCTGGTCATGCTTCCCCCTGCTTTCAAGATGTACAACCTTCACACTAGCTTTATCAAGAGTTTTAGGTACAAATAATAACAATGAAAGACACAAATAACTATGTAAAAAGCCAATATATTTCATCAATGTCGCATGAGTGTCTAGTGGAACATTCAATTCTAACGCTTGTTTCATAAACTCATTTGTAAAATCCATTGACCTTTACTTTGTTTCAAATGTTTCCATTCCATCATGGCCCTTTGTCTGTAACCCAATGGGTAAAATTGTCCTCTTAAAGCAAAAACAAACTCAGACCAAGGTGAAAGAAGTTTATGACTGCTCTCACCACCTTTTTGTAGTTTTCCTTCCCACCAGATGAGAGCAGTGCCACTCAACTGAAGGGATGTTAACTAGATCTTGGCTTCATCCTCTTTGATTCGTTATATGTGAAAATATACTTCAACTTGTCTAATCCAATTATCTAGTTTTTCTTCATTAGATTCTCCATTAAACACAGGCAAATCAAACTTGACATTCAACTTAAAAAATGGATTTTTAGATGCATTCCTATGATGCTTGTTAGAATGATGAGAAGATGAAGAAGAAGAAATTTCACTCGAGGATGGAGAGGGATGGGGATCTTCTCCTCCACCTTCATGATTTACCAAGGCATGATCATCTTGTTCTTTCTTCTCTTTCTTCATTGTTTTCTCATGGGTTGCAAACAATTTGTCCACTTTTTTTGCCATAGTGTAGAAGGCCTTACGATAATTTCGCTCTTCTTCCAAATGAGCAACTTTATCTACCATTTTTCTTCTTCGTGCTGCACATCCCACTTTTGGATCAAAGGATTTGAGTTTTCCTTCGCCTCTTTGGAGCTTTTCCCTGGTTATCATACACTTCCAATTCACATACACAAAAGACCCGCTCTGATACCAACCTCAATCCAGATCTTTTCACTTCAGAGATGCATACATAATTGCTTTTAAAAGAGCATGTAATCATGAAATGCATACACATAAAGAAAGTAGAAATAAACGACACCCATGACAAGTAAAGACATAATATGTTGATAACGGAGTTCACCTAGTGTGTGCTATGTCTCTGGGTTCTGCTTAAAGTGGGGAGGCATCTTTCATTAATCTTCAAGAAAATCAAATTACAAGCATGTACAAAAGCCACCTTATACCTCCACTTCTGGGGATGGCCTAAAAATGCACACCTTTGCTGAAGAAATGGATTGCACTGTTGAATTTCTAATGTGAAATTGTGTCAAAAATGACTGTAAACTCGACCCCTTTTATGCTTCGATCAAAATTCTGGACCCTCCAAAATTTCAAATATTCCTCAAAGATTCCTTCTCACTGTTTGATTAGAAATCTACTACTCATATGACAAATCTGACTTCACCATTGTGCTCCTTGGAAAAAACTGAGTAAAATGAGTATAAGTCAGCCTGGTTCTGAAACAATCAATTTCGGGCCCCTAGGGAATCTTTTAGATTCCTCATGATTCTGCAAAGATTCCTCTCTGCAAGTTGACTGAAATTTTGCTGCTCAAATTAGAATATTGATCATGCCATTAGACTCCTGGCGAAATTCTAGTTAGATTGAGTATAAATTTGATATGATACTGTCACTGTGAAAATTTTGCTCCAAGGGAATCTTTTAGATTCCTAGCATATTCCTTGCATCAGGGTTTTGCTCCTCGGTTCCTGTGCCTACTCAAGGTTCCACTTGCATTAGACTTTGTGCTCGGAACTCTCCTCCGGGCGAATGATGAGTTAGGGTTCTTAGATAAAATTCTGGGCAAAGTTTTAATGTAAGGCCCATTGGGTTATTGGTGGGAGGTGTATTTAGTGGGTGGAGGTCTCAAGGCCAAACCCGCAGGCCTCCCCATGTAATATTTTCAGTTGGCGAGTTTATTTTTTTTGGGCGACTATTAATTAAGTGGGGTTGTCGATCTATTAAGCGGTTGAGTAATATGGAGTCACCGCAACTGGTGGGCCAGCCACTCGGCCAATGCTGGTTCGAGCCCCATTGGTGCCGTTGTTTTATACGGTGTTATGGCTATTAGCTGATGGCCTACGACCATATATATATAATATAAATATATAATATATATATATATATATTATATATATATATATATATTATATATATAATATATTATATATGATATGTATATATAGTATAATATATGTATATATGTATGTATATGTATGTATATGTATATGTTATATATATGTATATATATAATTATACATATATATACATATATATAACATATATATACAATATATATCAATAATATCATATATATATATATATATATATATATATATATATATATTGTCAAGTGGACGGGTGAGGGTGGTGGGTTCGCATGGCCCAATGCCTATTTAATTTTTTTGGTTTTAAAAAATAAGTCGTTTGAATTTTTTCGCCAGATTTTTAGAGGTCATCAGTAAAATTAAGTAGACGACAATTTCGCTAGTTCTAGCCTCTGGAAGACATTGCCGGAAACTATCACTGAAAATTGCCAAATTGTTGCCTCGTTAGTCGACCTCAAAATTTAGTTGGTGCTCTGTGAAAATTCGCTAGGGGGCTTAGTTTGACCAAAATTTTGATTGGCCATTACTTTAATATACGATATCGGATTAAGGTGTCATTTGCGTCATTGGAAATATTGCGACAAGGTCTTCGATCTAACTCTGGTTTCATTGTAATCCAATAACTTTGTTTTTTGAGCCTTTTCAAAGCCCTCTTTGATCACTGAGTTTTTTTGGAGCCACTATATATATATATATATATATATATATATATATATATATATATATATATATATAATATATATATATATATATATATATATATATATATATATATCCCACAAAATCCATAAACTGTGAATTTGTCTACCTTGGATTTGAATACAACTATAGTTCCTTAATCGAAATTACAACACCATGAGCTAAAAAGTCGCTGAAGGTGAAAACTATAAAAAACCGACCCAAAAGGCAGGTAATTTTTTTTTTAGGCATTGCCCTCGAACTCCTATGCAAGGGGGAATTTCCCCCCTTTGTGAAGCTCCCAACAAGAGGGGACTTTTCCTCGCTATGCCCAACACAACATACACATGCTTGTATTTATGGAAGGAATATAACACATACCTAACATGCATTCCAAGGAATGTCATAGATATAAGATCATTCATGCTCTAGTTACTATGTAAGCTTCACTAAGGAATTTTTCAAGATTGCACATTTGATCATTTCCTTGCAAAAGAAAGGGACTAAATTCAAATGAACACAGAGATGTAAGGATAATTTTAACTATTAAAGAAACTTCTCATGAAAAACCCAATTTAAAAATTTGCAAATCCTAATTAGGATTTTGTCATTTTGATAGATTTTTGTAGAGAAGGTGTCAATATACTTACTATGTAAAGATAATCGTTTGGTATGAAGAATGAAGGAAACTAGAGGAGAATCAAATGAATTATGCTACCTTTGACCCAAAACTTGCTACAATAGTGCATTCCTTTAAGATGTGGAGTACTATCTAATGGGATAAAGGTTCAAATTGAGGACTAATAATCATATTTCCAAATATCCATTTGACCAACCCAATTTCAAAGCTAGGAAAACTTAATTGTTACATGTGACCAACTCCAAATACTCAAAATAGTATGCTCAAGTAAATGATGATTGAAGGATCTACTTGCATTTTTACTTACAATGCTCCATGCTCCAAATATAGTGAACTAAATCAAGCACTCCTTACTTAAGTACTTCATCTACTAGTCCCTGTATGTTTTCGCTAATGCTCCAAGTGAATTCTCATGATGCATTTCCAAGTGCTTTCCACCATTGGACCTTTGCACTACCCATTTTGGTCCTATATATATTCTATTTAGCATTTAAAAATACAATTTAAACAATGAAAAATATTAAGCACTCTAAAAATTGCACGTCAAGAAATTTGATCTCTCTCAGCTCATGTTAAATCAGTACTTAATATGGATATATGCTAGTTAGTAAATATAGCTTAATCAATATAAGATAAATGAAAATGTAATTATTTTGCATAAGTTGAAATATAATGCATGTAAGAAAGACAATGGTAGCAACAAATTTACTTAGAAAAAATTCAGAATGAAAATCAACCATATGACAATAAACCTATTAATAATACAATTATTCACAAATTTATAAAATACAACTTAATAAATTTAATCACTTTTTTTATTTAAAAAAAAAACATTTTTCAATTAAATCTTCCACATACATTTAATATTTACGCCGTAAGGCGTTCCCTCTGAGATCAACTATCCTAAATGCCTCCGTGTCATAATTTGTACCGTTAGATATTTTGTTAGACGATTGAATTAAGATGATCCGTTGATTTGATTTGAATGCCATGACGGTTGCATACAAACTACGTTGATTTGATTTGAATGCCATGACGGTTACATACAAACTACTTTCCCTGGGGATTCAAACGTGTTTATCTGCCGTGCATCTTTCCCTGGGGATTCAAACGTGTTTATTTGCCGTGTGTTTCGCTTTGGATAGCTAATCGGTTGCTCTCCTCTCATATGTGGTAAAGCCCCGGTGATGAATGAAGAGCCAACAACAGTTGTGTATTTGTCGAGCCTGCTGAACAAGCAGGAAGATGTCATCGCTCATAAATGTGATAGAAAATGTGATATTGAACATGTTTGGGCTAACATTTACCGGTGCAAATTAACCGGAAGCACTCATATTTGTGACAAAAATTGCAACCAGAAAATTGTGTATGATAACTACAGTTGTATTTGCAAAGTGAGTCGTCAAGTTTTCCCCCTAACGGCAGCAAAGCAGCAGGCAGTGAGAGGAGTGGCCCGTAGGAGAGCCGAGTTAGACTTTACCAAAGGTGGTCGCGCTTCTAAGCGCAGGCGAGATGCTTTTACGCATCACCATCAATCACCTTTTGAGCGTTCATTTTGTGTCGTGGCTCCGATTTGCAGCCAACCCGGTGATTTTATGGATATTAACTGATTTAAAAGCTGTGAATAATCTAGAGTGTCTTGAATTAGCAATGTCTTAATGGAGTGGTGGAAGCACTGCATTCCAAAGATTAATTAGATGATCTTTATC
This sequence comes from Pinus taeda, assembly GCA_000404065.3. NCBI lineage: Eukaryota > Viridiplantae > Streptophyta > Pinopsida > Pinales > Pinaceae > Pinus > Pinus taeda. The sequence goes on from APFE030192367.1 coordinate 115,315, forward strand.
AGTATGACAGGGAGAAGACTCTCAGTTATTATTCTGAAAAACGTCGTGATAACTCTGCATTGCAAACGTAATGCAATGGAGAATTTTGTAACTAGAACTCTTTAAGCTTTCTCTTTGTACAGTTACTTTCCTGCATTAGAAAATTTTCATGGCCTGATTCCAAATCTGACCTCTGTTGCTTCATGATCTACTATCTTAGCAGTGAACGAGTAATCATAAAAAAAAAAACCCATAACGAAATTTATTTTTCTAAATGCTTTGCATTTTAAATAATAACGAAGCTAAAATTAAGAGTTCATTCCCCGTGAGATTGCTAAAGGATTTCTTTGTGAATGGTTGTTTGTCAGTTGCTATCTTTATCTACATGGTAGTACATGGAACGAGGGTTTTAATAAATTGATGTTTGCTTAAAACAAGTGTGCTCTGTCAGCTCCTAGTTATTGTTAATGGATTTTTCAAGTCTTTTTGTATTCAAACATGAATGTGACCCATTATTTAGATTAACCTGTTTCATTACTTCAATTTAAGTAATGTTTTTACATAAACGTTGTTTCCTACGGTTTCGTCTTTCCTTCACTATTGTCTCAGCTATATATAGTTGGGATTTCACCTTATTTTGCAAAATTGTTTTCAATTATTTACACAGTTGTTTTTCCCTCTTAAATGTGACTGAAGCATCTATTCAGTTTATTGCCATGAATTCCTTTGGAAATGGCGAGGAATTTCGGTGCCCATTTTCCTTAGTGTGTAGGATGTGCTGTGCAGGATTATTTATGGCTCTGTCAGAGATATACCTTTCATGTCCAGATTTTTGTGATGTTTTTTATATCACTTCTGTATTTTGCACGTTTCCATTTTTTGAAGACGACACTGATATCTTTTATTTGATTCTGGCAGGCGTACAAGTTGTGATAGCTGCTACACTGTTTAATCATATCTATGTAGCCTGTAACAATGGAATGCAGGGAATTAAGTGGTGAAGACGAGGAGACCGGCAGTGTTCCTCAACAGAATACCTGTTCGGAACCCTTAGAAAAATAATTTCATGAATTCCTTCTCCAGTTTTGCATCTGCTTCATCTCGGATATCAGGGGGAGTTTAATATAGTTGAAACATTTCCAATGAAAATTTTCAGTGGGTGCTAAGTTTGGCTTTTCTTAGGTCCTGTTGGTAGATGAAGGAATTTGCCAGGTGTCGTCATCTTCCTGGAGCTTGAGCGTTGAAGGATGTTCTCATAGAGTGAATTTATTTATGTTGATTGGTAAGAACAGACTTGTGAGTTCCTGAATTTCTAAATTTTTGCTTGGATTAGGTCAAGTGTTGAGTTCAAGTTATTCGTTAATTTTTGAATATAGGTGTGGCATGACACTTCTCACCCAGTTTGAATCTTCTTAGGTCAAACATCTTATCACAGTTTGATGTTCAAAACGTTGAGAATTCAAACATTTGATCACAGAAAATCTCCAATTAATTTTGAAATAGTTGCCAGAACATTATGAAGATATTTCAAAATTAACTAGAGTTAGTGTGATTTAGAAGTTCGAAATTCTCACTGTTTCGAACATACTTTGTCCATCCTAACATCTCCTGATCACAGAAACTTCATTTAAATTTAGAACATTTCTACCTGCACGAATTGTTTTTGAATAACTAGGTGAATTTGTCGGAAGCAGAGTCCTGGTTACATGGTTTGGTTCTAGTAAGTGTTGTTTGCTTATTGTTTTTTTATTTTTTTTGGTGAATGTTCTCACAGGCTGCTATGGTACCACAAGATGGAGATGTAGCACGGGCGGGCTGGACAAACCTGCAATACAATTTTGACGGCCCTTACATTTTGTGATATATGTTCAGTCATGCCACCATGGTCACTTCTAGTTTTTCTCCTTTTCAAGGAGTCGTTAGAATTTTTTTGAAATATAGTGAATCAATCCTCTGGCCGCTTCACTAAGCGGCTGTAATATACTGTAATGTCTGGAAGATATTAATGGACAATTTTCAATATACAATGGAAAAGAGAGTTCTGAATATCTTAATGTGAAAAGAGGCGGCTGTAATGTCCAGAAGATATTGATATACAGTTTTCAGTATAAAATGGAAAAAAGAGTTGCGGAAATTCTTAATGTGAATAGAGATTTATTTTTCAAGATGTAATTGATATACATTATATATCAATATAAAATGGAAAAAAGAGTTGCGGAAATTCTTAAGTGAATAGAGATTTATTTTTCAAGATGTAATTGATATACATTTATGATATTATCAAGGTTTATTACATGGTGGCTGGGTATGCTCAAGTAGTTGGAGCTGTGGGGAGCTCCAGCAACCCCACGAAAATAGGTGTGGCATGATTTGTCCTTTCTCCATTTTAAAAAGGATTAAAAATATAATTAGCGCGTAGTCTATTTAAAAAAATTATAAATATAATCAGCTTTTAGCCTTTTTTAATGGCTATTTTTTCGTTGAAAGGATTAAAATATAATAACCAAGTAGCAAGCTTATTTTAAGCTGACAAAAGTTGATTTTTTGAGGGCCACATAAATATTAAAATTGATGTTGTTTTTATTGTCCCATCTTGGGAAAATTGGTACTTTATTTTATGTTAGCAACCTAGAAAATTAGCACGGATGATTAGTGAGGAACTAGAAAAGAAAACAAAGATGTGCTCTTTCGAAGTGGGGACGGTCCATCGAAGTTTGTTAGTATTCCTTTCACACCATCTGTCCTTATCATGGGTCCTGGGCATATCCGTCCACTTGGATTCAGTTGGTTTTCCCAAGTTATTTATGATTAGTTTTTAAATAAATCTGCCAGTTTTTTTCTTCCGAAGATATTTATGATTGGTTTTTAAATAAATTTCTACTTTAGAATGTCGAGTCGTGTACCGGTGGCTTATGGCAGTATTTACTTATTTTGGAGATTCCATCACATTATTAATCAACTTAGAATTTGGGCAGTTTTGTTTGGGCAAAAAGTGAAAATTAACCTTTGATTATCGCTACAATTATTTAGATATATAGAAAATATATAATAAAAAAATTAATAGATAAAAAGAAAATTAATAATTACGCCGTAATTACGCCCTAAGGCATTACCTCTGAAATCAACTATCCTAAATGCCTCCGTGTCATAATTTGTACCGTTAGATATTTTGTTAGACGATTGAATTAAGATGATCCGTTGATTTGAATGCCATGACGGTTGTATACAAACTACTTTCCCTGGGGATTCAAACGTGTTTATTTGCCGTGCGTTTCGCTTTGGATAGCTAATCGGTTGCTCTCCCACAATCTTGATGCTCTCCATGTCTCTTTGATTGTGTAGTCACGCAGGACGGATGCTCTCCACGTCTCTTTGATTGTGTAGTCACGCAGGACGGATAGGAGATGCATCACTTTGGTTCAGTTATTGACGACTTGACTTCGAGGACCGTAGATTTCAGAGCTCTTGTCTAATGGTGGTAATGTTAATTCTTAATACAATGCGAATGTTAAGAAATCTAAACCGCACAAAGAAACCATGAAAGGAGTCGAGAAAGTTTTGACAATTTTAAAAGAAACCACTTCAACGTAGACAACTCCGCACCCCTATTATTTTCCGTCAGACCACTTATACGAAAACTGGCGATAAACAAACGAGTAACTTACAAATTGTTTGGTTTCTAGAAAAAATATGCATTTAAGCGATGCCGCGAAATCTAAACTTTTTAACTGGGTTTTTGTTCGTATGCTTTCCTTATGGTTGATGTGTAAATAGCAAGAAGCAGAAATTCCAAGATATGATCCTTGTAGGTATCACTACATTTACGCGTATCTTAATAGCTAGGATGTTCAGAAAGCCATACATGCAAATGTGACAAACATACCTTATAGCTGGACCTCGTGCAGGTACCAGTCTTTAGACTTAAACCTAGTTAATGATATCAATTACTGTGGCAAATTTAATTTTTGAATCGTCTGGAATTTATCACTTTACTGCTGAAACATAATTTCATGTGACTACGTACCAGTGATGTTCTGCCTTGGGCGGATTCTGTTTCAACGATCTTACCAATTTATCGTCAACTAATTGCAAGTGGGTTGCGGATAATTGTTTTCAGGTATGAAATAAAACAATTTTGTTTTCAGTGATAGATACAATTGCCAAACAATTTTGTTTTCAGTTATGATAATAAGAGAATTTTAATTACAATTGCCAATTTATTGATATCATAGTTACATAATTACATGCATTATTGGTTAATAATTTGTAGAATGATAATTTGTATCCCATTTATATAATTTATTATTTGTTAATAATGTGTACAATGATAATTTGCATCTAATTTATATATTTTACTATTTAATTAATGTATATATCTAATTTATATATTTTATTATTTAATTAATGTATATAGTTTTCATTTTTATTTTTTAATTTATATAATAATTTTATAATTGTATCCATGGTACCCGTGGGTTAATGGCCACGAGGTAAAAGAATCAAATAAGCCACATTAGTTTTACCGATAAAATCCTGATGATAATATTGATTTGATCTGTATTCCCATTAATGGTACAGGTAGGCGGATACACTGTGATTTACAAGGGTTTGACATTTGCCACCGTTAAGAGGAGCAGTGCATGAAGTTCCGGAATTTCAACCGTCCAGGGCGTTAACGTTGTTCAAATATTTTCTGAATGGAAAACCCTTGCCAAATTAATCGGATTGATTGACATTGCTTGCAATAAGGGGAAGACCTCGCCAAAATAATTAGATTTTAACGAATTTGCTTGCAATAAAGGGAGGCATTGCCAAAACAAACAGATTTGATCGAATTTTCTCTCATTTGCATAAATGCTATCCTCCAATTGTACTATTGGCGCGGTACCATCACTGGATTCGGGATCTTCTGCCATAGCCATTTACTGTGCCAATTCTATGAATGCAAACATCTAACAGGAAAATCTTGATCATAATTTAATATATTAGCTAACGCAAATGTCATTTCGGAGTTGATGGATAATAAAAAAATTTCAGGTCTGCCGGATCTGATTACGTCATTGAGATAGAGATTTTTTTTAATGGTTAGTTTCATTCATTTAGCTATTGAAGTGGATAATTTTCATTGACTCGTTTATTAATTAGCTGATTGAGAGCGAGAATTTTTGAACCAGTTTTATCGACAGATTGAGACACAGATTTTTTTTAGTGGTCCAAATTCGTTGAATATGTATTTTTGTCCATTCGAATATGATTTAGTTGTTGAGATTGATCCCCAGGAACATGGTTCGGAGATTCTCATTACTTTAGCTAAATGGAGGAGAAGTCGTCTCCTCTACTTTACTTGTTATTGTTGCACTAAAATTGAAATTCGACTTGTATATATTTTTCTTACCAGTTTTATCTGGTAAAAATATAATTTTATCACTAATATAAACAATATTTTATAATGTAAACAGTATTTTATTTATGTAGCCTTGCAAGGTCAACTTTAGTTTAGGGTATTGCAAAAGGTATTTTTAATGGCTTCACCAACAGGGCATTTCATAATAAATTGAAATAGAATATTTTTCGGCATCAACCGGGCAATTCTTTTTTTTTTTCTTTGTGATGGTTGTTTTCCAGTATTTTGTTTTATTTATAGAAAATATATTTGTTGCTGGATATTTATTTTAGATCATTGGACAATATTTAATTACTTGAAAAAAAGTTTTAGGAAGGCTCATTTTAGCGGATTATTTGACAGCCGATGCCTTGAAACAAAGTTTTAGGAAGGCTCATTTTTACGGATTATTTGGAGCCGATGCCTGTCATTCTTTATAAGTATGGTTTTTATTGCCATGTGGCCCTATTATGAGGATTAATTATTTAAACAAACAGTGGTATTCTTATTTAATTACTTGAAAAAAATTAATTACTTAAAAAACAAAGTTTTAGGAAGTCTCATTTTGGCAGATTATTTGGCAGCAGACGCCTTGAAAAAAAGTTTTAGGAAGGCTCACTTTGGCGAATTATTTGGCAATCGATGCTTCTCATTCTTTATAAGTATGGTTTTTAACTTAGAAACTGGAAGACTCATAAAATGAGCTTGTTTATTACATTACAAGGCACATACATTTATACAAAACTCATTACAGCAATTCCCATACGATTATTTATTATCTTCCTAAATCCGCCCACTGTAGCCGCTCTACACCGACTATAGTTGATGACCCGCCGAATTCTAGAACCTGTACTTTAAACATTCGTTGTATTCCTCTAGATTAATCTAGCTACTGCATTAATAGAGAGTAGTTGGAATTAATACCTTCCAACACTCCCCCTTAATTCCAACTATATAACAAACATACTCTTAATTGATATGCCTGCTGGTCTATGTCTCAGCTAGGCTTACAACAAAACATTTCATTTTTGCCTTCTTATTAAAGGCTCCATGCTTGTTCTTTTTTCTTTGCTGATGTAGTTTCAGCTTCACCTTTCTGGCTTTCCTAAAAGAATTCCTCTGCCCCTTATCAGCAACCTTTTCCGGATTGGGATGTAATGCAAGATCCCGAACAAGGTAATCTAATTCATGTTTTGTTGCTTCTTCCTGATTGTCAATATCTGCACACTCAAAAACAACGTTAGATTCAAAACCATATTGATTTTTGTCATCGTGCTCTTTGGAAAGAGCTTTGCTTCTTTCATTTTTCTTTGTTGGTTGATTCATGTCTTCAACCTCTTTCGTCAATTCTGTTGTTGTAAACATGTTGTCCTACATTTGATTTGTGTATGGAGGTGGGCAACTCTTCTCACCAAATAACAACTCAGATGCTTTTCATGCATCATATTGAACCAATCATCATGGGATACATAATTGTCATCAAATTTGACTTCATATGTTTCTGCATCACAGGGAATTTCCTTAATATCACATACTTTATTGTTAGTTAAGGACATACTTTCACCCTTAATCCCAGCTATGATGCTTTCAACACAATCACTTTTAGCAACAACACCTTCATCAATTTCAGCTTTCTCACTACCCTCCATACTGTATTTCATTTCAAGAATATCCCAAAATATTTTTGCATCACATATTTCACCAAATTCATACAAAATATTTTCATCTAAAGCTGATATGGTGAGAAACAATGCTATTGCATTTCTACACTTATCATCCAAATTCATAGAAGCTTCTTGGACAAATTTCCATAAATCTACTGAACCAAGCAATCCTTCCATTTTAATTGCCAAAAGCTTAAAATTTTTACCTGAGAAAATTGGCAAAACTGGCATTAATCGCTTCAATATTGCATCAGTGTCTTCAAATTCTTCTTGTTGATTCAAATCTACTGTTGGTTGAAGCATTTCATATTCTTCTGCAACTATTTCCATTAGATAAAATTCAACGACTAGGCTATGCCAAGTCACAAGATTTTACTCCACAATCAGCACCAACTAAGTCCACACAATAGGCCACACCAACAACATATCAGAAGGCACAATACAACATGCAAGGCAAGATTTCAAAATACACTTTGTGACTCCACACACAGCAGATCCCATATCAGAGAGAGCGGAGACTCAAAGACTAAACACTACACACAGAACTTCAAACTCAACCGTTTTAAACTGAACGTAGGCACAAAGACTTTTTTACTTGCTCTGAAATGGGGCAACAATGCTCACTCTAACAGCAGGATGGGATTCTGCAAAATAACATATAGCAGGAACAACTTCACAGTTGTTTAAGCGAATCTGGCGATTTTCGCATCTCGCCCTTATGTTACAGCAGGCAACAATGGCGGCAGTGAGCCTTCAACAATAGATACAGAATCAATATTTGATCACTTTCACACATCAACGCTTCTTTCACTCCTTCTTGGCTTGGAACACATCGCCCAACACCTTCCAAACACCAGGCACCACCAACAAGGAGTAGTTGACAAAGACACAAATCTCCTCCTCGATGTGCACACATTAGCAAAACTTGTTCGAACTTCTACAAGTCACGCAACCTCACCAAAACTCCACAATCATCTCTCTCTCGGCGCTCTACCTCGGTGCTTTAAAAGCTCACCAAAATTTTAACACTGCTTCACATATTGCAACCCACATATCTACTCACACCTCTACCACGCTTTTGAACAATGTTATTTTTAGCGCAGCTCCAAGTTCATTGCTCACACTACTACTCGGCCTCAAAGTGAGACTACCACCAACACCACACCTCACCGATTCACCATAAAAACGAAGAGTCACTCCATAACGATCACACTCAACCAGGGAGTGCTCGAAGTTCACAACTCGCCTCAGGTCTATCTTCTGGACCGTGCACACAACGCCACAGGGTGACCTCTCACAACTCAAAATAGCCCACACTCCTGAGCTCTCCACTCTGCCGAAACCCTCAGCTCTGATACCAACTTAGAAACTGGAAGACTCATAACATGAGCTTGTTTATTACATTACAAGGCACATACATTTATACAAAACTCATTACAGCGATTCACCTACGGTTATTTATTATCTACCTAAATCCGCTGACTTTAGCCGCTCAACGCCAACTATAGTTGATGACCCGCCGAACCTGTACTTTAAACATTCGTTGTATTCCTCTAGATTAATCTAGCTACTGCATTAATAGAGAGTTGTTGGAATTAATATCTTCCAACATTTTATTGCCATGTGGCCCTATTATGAGGATTAATTATTTAAACAAACAATTGCATTCTTTTTTAAGTCATCAAGATGTATGTCATTCTTTATAAGTATGGTTTTCATTCTTTATAAGTATGGTTTTTATTGCCATGTGACCTTATTATGAGGATTAATATTTAAACGAACAGTTGTATTCTTTTTTAAGTCATCAAGAAGTAACTAAACGCAAGTAGTTCATTTTACTTCACAAAATTCTATTTCAAGGAATGCAAATTTTTTAAACCCTAAACTTTTTGTAGTACTTCAGTTAATTAGGTTTATTTATTTTGGAATAGTTTAACATATGGGTTGATAGAAGCTAATAAACATTTATTATCAAATTTAAAATTTAAAATTTTAAAAAGCAATATTTGGTATAATATAAAATGAAAATGAAAAATGAATATGCATGTTGAGTTATTTTTAATAAATTAATTTTTTTATAAAACATCAATAATCTCAATCTTAGTATGATAAGTAGATTTGTTCTTGATATTACAAAGAATTCACTCACTATGGGTTGCAAATAAAATATAATATTTCATGTCCACATAACATAATATAATTTGACATCAACTTTAAAAAGAGAAATTAGATAAAGTAATTAAAGGTTAAAAAAGCATATATACAATGTAAATCACATCATGATGTGATTTTGTATTAACGACAGGGATAGGGTTTTATAGATAACAATTTGATTGCATGATGCAAATGGAACTTCAATCAAATTAAAAACAAGTTTTGTTGCACTTTAAATGCTATGTTTGAGATGCATAATTTTTCATGTGACACCATAATTTTTTCCAACACTTATTGGCAATATTAATGGCACAACATTATAAATAGTAATTGAATTTGGAAAGGCCTTGGGTATGATTCCTCTGATATAGATTGTAAATGAGTCTCACCATGTGTATAGTCAAACAAGTCTATGCTTCAATCCTAAGTATTGTGGCACGCAAAATACACCAAATCCATTATATGAAGATTGTCAAGTCCATTTGGGATCTAAATCCATTATGTAATCTTTGAGGCTTTTCTTTGTTGTTTTTTTATATGACCACCATAGGCATAATCATAGACAATGCATCCTATTTTGAAGTAGAATTTTTTCAAGGATATGAGGTTTTTTAACTCCTAAATTTGGGTGCAATAAGTGCTACGACATATAAAAAATGTGATTTCTCTTCTCATTCTCAATCCTCTTACTCAGAAGCAGTGCATCCCTCGGCATCCTATGACCCCCAGAATCTATGAGCAATCAATGATTCATAAAAAAGATATCCCATTAAGACCCATATTTATGCTTTAAGACCCATAATTATGCCTTACGGCGTTTACTTTGCAACATCGGTTGCGAATGCTAGTATATGTATATTTTGTATTTTGTATTTATCTACATGGAAAACACACGTGATGCACAATGAGTCGAAGAGTCGAACGTTATATTTAAATGTTTCATTATATTTGATTTTTATATTTTTTTCATAATACTTGATTTTACTCGAGGGAATTTATGCATTCCATTGTATTGCATTTTGAGCTCCTTTGTCTGTATCTTTCAACTAACGGATGGTGAGGAAATGGAATCTGTGTGAGCGTAATTTCAAGAATATAGATTTAATTGTTAAATAATTTTATTTTGTTAATTTTATTTTTGAGATTATAAGTTAAAATGGAAAGAAATTTATATATTATTACTAATTTAAATTTGTCTTCATTTTAGATATTCCAAAATTTCCAATTTTTTATCTAATTTATTAAATAAAATTAATATAATCATTTTAAAATAATAAAATTAGTAAAATAATTAATATTAAGGATATAAAGAAAAAATGTAAATATTAAAATTTAAATAATTATGAATAAATTTTAATTTAAAATATAATACTCTTAATTAAATAAAATGTAAACATGGGGAAAAAAATTTAATTTTCAACAAATAAATTTAATCAATAGAAATACGTTTTTTCTACATTACTTTACTTATTTAATTAGATGCCAAGATCTTATTCTCCATCTTATCGTGACAATAAATCAAACTAAATAGTTAGAAACACAACAAAACCTTCTCTAATATGATTATATCCAAAATATTTATTAACAAATAAAATTTTATTATAAAGGAAAAAAAAAAACATTAAAAACATATTTTCTTATGAATCTCAATAAAAATGAAGAAAATTATTAAAAACATATTATTTCTTTATAAATCTCATATAATTCACAAACATCAAAACATCCCTGAATAGATGGGCTTTTTTAATATTATATATATAATTAAATTAAAAAAATTTTTATATGGTAAATATGTGGTTTAAAAACTCCTTTCATTATATAAATAATATTGTTTTTTATTTAAAATTATAAATAATTATTTTCCCTTTAAGAAATAAGTGAAATTTAAATAAAAGATGTAATACAAGTAAGTATTAGGTGATTATTTTTTTTTTTTTTTAATTGAATGACATGATTTAATATTATTAGAAGGCTATTTGCTGTATTATTACAAGGCTATTTATTAACTGTATTTTAATATTATATATATTTGGTGTAATTCAACAATTTAAAATTATAATTTTTTCAATTTCTAATATATTTTTATCAAAATTAACTAAATTATTTAATAAGAAAACATATTTTTATTATGCGTAATTATGTTTGTGATCATAGATCATCTTACACATAAAAGAATCAAAATACAAAATCTCTTTTTAAAAAATGTGTAACTTCTTTGATCACATAGGTAATTATGATATTAGGCTCTTTTATAGACTATTTGGTTGATTTTGCGTAAAATTTAATTAAGAAAAATATAGTTTTAGGTTCATGAGTCTACATCATTTAAATATCATATATGTAACATTAAGATACAATTTAAATGACATAACATTGTAATCTCACCATGAATTATGTTGTCCAATTTTAACCAAAAGAAATGACATAGTGAGATGGATAGGTGTTTATTTTGGAATAGAACTTTCAAATTTTTAATTTACTTATCATAATTAGAGGATTGTGATTTAACCTCCATTGAATATTCTAGAATATTCTCAATAATAGTTACAAATCAAGGTTGAGATTTATCACAAAAATAGTTATGCCCTTTTTGTCCTTCTAATTAAATTGATTAATTAAAAGAATGTTATATGAACATGAGTTATGGTGTTTTGGGCATGTGGTATTAATAAGTCATGGTATAT
>APFE030192367.1:127198-151046 GCA_000404065.3 Pinus taeda
TATAAGTTAAGAATATTTATGGTAAAACAGGGATGAATCTCCTTGCATGTTTTTTCAAATGTATATATGTTTAATTTCATATTCATTCTTTTTGTAATTAATAATAATTTAAAATAAAGTTATAATCTAGTTATAAAGTTACGATTTTTTTTTCAAATTGTGATTATCTAAGACCAACTATGAAGTAAGTGTTTTGATACCTATCCAAATTCACTACTTATTTAATTTATATGTTTACACTAGTTATAACTAATCTAACAATATATTTGCATTATAAGTTTATATTAGTTTAATAAGAATATATAAAATTTTAATGTAAAATGAAAAATTTTTGATTTTAAATTTATTTCATTTTACATCATAATTTATATAATATTTAAAAAAATAATTTAAATTTAAAGATTAATATTTGGAAAAAAAAATTATAGTTTTTAATTTTAGTAATTTAATTTTTTAATTAATCAACAAATTATTTATAAAAAAAATTCTAGAAACAATATTTATAAATTTCAAATGTTTTCAACAAAATTACCTTACACATGGCCAGGTACACAGTAAAGCCCATATCCAAGAAGTTTGTCTCAAGAAGGGCATATTGCAACTTGAATCATCCCCACAATGTCGAACTCGTGTTCATGATCAAAAACTGCATGCATGCAAGGAATACACTAAGAGGATCCAAGTTTAGGAGTCAAAGACCAAACCATCTACATAATATTTAATGTGGAAGATTCATACCTCAAGTCTATCTCTAACATGTAGGGTGGTTGCTCTCATCTACAATTTTAGAGGGCCTGTCTGCAACACTAGAAATTATTTTATGGTTGGAGATCTACAACATGGAGACTTTGGATCCATTCTCGGGGAAGGCATTGGAAGCCCAATACCCTCCATCAATAGAAGTGGAGGACCCTCTAGTATCCCATATAGAAATCATTGGAATGAATTTTGATACCTTCAAGCATGGTGCCTAAATTCAAAGGCAAGGTCTCCTTGCTTTGATTAATTATGTTAGTGCATTGATCAGTCTTAATAAGGATTATGTTAAGCAATTTATCTTCCATCTTGATAGGAAAATTTCCTATTAGAACCCCCCAGGCACAAGTACATGCAATTCAGAGGTGTGAAGCATAAGGGAAAGCTTACAATGGAAAAATACAACCCCAAGATGATAACTATGCCACAAATAATATAGAAGTGGTTGTTCTTTGGAGTATTCAATGTGTTATTTCATTGAGGACCTTCACTGCCAACCACCAAATATATTTCTCTCAATTCACTGAGATGGTCGAGAACACATTGTTAAAAGACTACCACCTACTATAGACCCTTCTCAACAAACTCATAGTCCATACTACTATACATAGATATAAGGATATAAGGTGGCATTTATTATAGAAATTAATAGAAATTTGGTACCACTAATGAAATCAAATTGAAATCAAGAGATTACCAATTTCCTCTACTATTCTACAGAATGGAAATCATACTTTAGAAACACATGCAATGACATGCAACCATCAAAATTCAAGGAACAAAATGATTTTATAGGGAAACCCAATTGGGAAAAACCCCTTCACTACTTTTCTAATTCAGATGAGAAAGAGAACCAATTACAATGTCTTGCTTCAACTCTGAAGCACACCCCTCAACACAAACCTATTCTCCTACTTCCTGACTTTCTTTAGCCAACACTTAGCCAATTCAAGCCTCAACCAACCTCTTATTTCCTTGCATAACCCTGGAGAAATTAGCCCCTAAAAAATAGGGGAATTCCTTATCTCCTTGCGCAATAGCTTGAGGAATTGATCACCTATGCAAATGCTTGAGGAAGTAATTGACTTAACTAAGTGACTTAGCCATGTCATTACTGCGAACTACAACTCAAGTCCTCTTGCAAATGTGGAAAATCAAATTAATCAACTTGATTAAAGCACAAATCAAAATTGAGCCTTTTCTTGCTAAATTTCTAATACTCCCTCTTAACAAGAAGAGGGCTTTGCACAACTCTAATCCAACTCCTGTGGAATCTACTCTAGCACTACCTCTCACTATTGTTGTTTCTACTGCAACAACTGCAACTGAGAAGCATCCAAATACCAAATTAATTGTGTTTATGCAACTGTCTACTAGGAAAATTGCATTGTTGTTGATTATTCATTATGTCTTATGCACTATTATCAACACTTCTTTGTGCTCCTCAACATCTGAATGCACCAGCTAACATTGATCTTTCTCTTACTAAATATTGTGGGCCCCTGTATCAAGGTAATGATCCATGAGGAAAGTATATTTCACATGCTACTGCTCTCTTATGGACCCTGCCCAAATCTTTGCAACTCTGGGAGCAAGGCTATACATCTCCCCACCTCACTCCTGGTGTTATGGTTGCATGAATGGTGAAATCTACATTTACCTTATAGAGATTATTCACTCTAACTCCAATTTGTTTCACTTGTCAAGTAGAAAAATGCTTTAGAAAAATATTTTCCCTTACTAAACATCAAATCATGACCTTTGTCCTCCAATATAGCTACAAAAATCATTTTTTTCTTCAACCCAAGCACATACATTACAGTTTTCAAGTGAAGATGGGAGCCTGGCTCCCTCTTAAAGGTGACAATACCAATTTGTTTGGTACTATACCTCCCATCAACTCTAGATTCTATGTGCAATTTGACATATTTCTCCTCTAGGCTACTGAAGAATTCCTTATTTCTTTCCATATGATATGAGGCAACATAATCTATGTACCACTCACTCCCTCTTACTATGCTTTCCATGCAAGCAAAGAGGGTGAAATATAACTCAAATTGAGATGTTAGAGCATTTCCTCCTACTCATGTTGCAGTCTCCTTGCTGGATTTCTTGTATGAACACTTAGTTACATAGTGTTCATATTCATGATAGTGAAAACATTTTATTTTGTTGAGGTCCTTGGTGAGCTCCAGTATTGCAGTAATGATGCTACAACTCCTGGGACTCCCTACTTTACTTTTATCAACCTGGTAGTTTGTAGCAAACTTGGAAGCGACGGTGCTATATGCACAAGTACTAGCTCTTAGTAAAGGGTTGTCACTTGATCAGCTGGCACAAGTTCGCTAGGAGCTTAAGCCAACTTATATGAGTTCTCAGAAGAAGCTTTTAACTGTTACGGAAGGAAGCTAACTCAAAAGAGGCTAGTCTACTTGCAGAAAGAAGAAGAAAGTTCAAAGGAAACGCAAACCCTAGCAAACCCTAGTTTCACCCACTAACCCTACTTGTGCAAGAAAAGAGATGGAAACTATTGAAATGGATGCCATTGACTATTGAAAAGGTGAAATGCATGTATTCAAGCTACTTCTAAAGGAGAACATGGAAAAATCATCTTTTTTGTATTTTTGAGCAATTTTATGCAGAATTAGTATGCTTGTGTTTTAACTATTTATGACTGTGCAGAGGTTTAGTGGCGAAAGGAAATGGAGTAGGCATTTTCAGGAGATTGGGAAGGTGTGGAGAGGACCTAAGGAGTCCCTGATACCCTTTTGGATATTTCCACTGCACTCAGATTTCGAAAAATTGCTCGCATGAACTTCTACAGGAGGCTACAGGGGATCTACAGGAAGTTCTACGGGAAGACGCAGAAAGTGGTTTTTAGAGGATTGAAGGTGGAAAAACAATGGGAAACTGGAAATGAAGGATGGAGAGAGATGTTAAGGGGTCTAGGACCTTGTAAATGAAGATCAGGAGTGAAGGAGATGGTTGGATTTGTTCAAAGGTCAAGGAAGTAATTTTGCACAAGAATGTAGAAATTATGGCAGTTTGGGAAAGTATGGCAAATGAGTGAAGGAAATCTTGAGAGAGGAAATGGAGAAGGTTGTATGATGGAGGAAGGATAATCTGTCTTGCAGGTGTTCTGTGCACTTCTTTTCAAAACAGACCCAAGCAAAAACTAAGAAAATAGAGTTTTACCTATTTTGACCTAATTCTGACCTAAAAACCAGAAAAGTTCTTAACAGAACTTTATGGTCAAGAATTTATGCAAGAAAGCTATGGAAATTGAAAAAGAAAAAATCTAAGCATGTAAACACAACTGATATCAACTTTTCCAACTCGAAATCTAACACTAGCAATTGCATTGGAAAGCAAAAACAGTGTTTTTGTGGCAACAAGAGTGTCTTGGTCTCAATTCATGGTCCCAGGGAGGGAGAAAGGAGATCAAGACCTTCTTGGTAGCCTTTCTGTTGATCTTTCTCTGTTATCAAACTATCTAATCAACCTAAAGCAAGAACAACTATCTTTAATCATCAAAAACAACCTAAGTAACAAAGCAAGATTTAACCTAAGTAACAAAAATTATTTCATGAATGCAAGAAAAACACATATAAATACACAAAGGAAGTGTTGGGAACTTGGGTCGGGCCCAACCCCAAGAGCTACAGCCCCCTAGAAAAGATTAGTGATGGTTCAAAGCTCGATTCATCTTCATTGATTAAAAAAATAAAAGTTACATCAAAAAATTGTCTGCAAAAAGAGCTCGAAAATGAGTTGAGTACAAGGTTGCACTAAAGTGCAAAAATAGACTATCAAATGGCTAACCTACTAAGGCTTGAAGCCTTCTTATTTATACAAGTGAGGACTCCCAATAGTCCTCCTAAACTTTAGGAGCTCGACTGCCCAAAACTGCAGATAACAGCCACTTCACTAGACCTGCTCAGCTGCCCCTTGAAATCATCTTTTGTGGGCTATTGAACTCTGAGCTGTTGATGGAGAACTTGAGGAAGGGGTCATTTAGTGTAGGAGACACCCCTCCTATAAATCCTCAGCCTTGTTTCTTCGAGTTTGGCTACCAATATGCTCATAAATGCCTTGTCTTGGTCCAAAAATGTCCAAAAATCTGCAATAAACACTCATTAGACTTTGTGGTAAAGTGACTATCCCCATTCACTCAATTAACATAAATATATTCAAAAGCATGCAAAAAACTATAGATAATGGTGGATTAAATGAAAATGAAATGCAGAATGAGCCTATATAGTTACCCATTTCTGGGGCTCATCATCACCCCCTACTGAATGTGTTGCTCATCCTCTGAGCAACTAATCTAGTTCTTCATTTTGATAGCTTTAACTACCTCCCTGACATCCCAAGCCTCTGATGTGATGTCCTCTTCTTTGTCATGAAAACCTACCTTTCTGTCCACTTCCTCCCGTTGGTTTTGTTCCTCCTATTCCTTAACCCCTTCCAACAGACCTAGCAGTAGTGGAGGGCTGAACTTAAGGCCAATCCAGTTGGCTTTCAAGTTTTGCATTAATTGTTTGTATAGGGGTAGTCTTCTCATAGCTTCCCTCATTCTGGTTGGGGAGTGATACTCCCTTATTGTTAGACTATGGGACAATGTATTCCATCTTCTTGTGCAAGCATGAAGGTGGTTATCACCAAATAGTGTTTCCATATCCTCAAAGTGAGAAATAGCCTATACTTGCCTTTCAACATAGTCAGGTGCAATGTGAGGGTTGTCTACAAGGTTCTGATGGGAATATATGAGAGTTAAGGGATCTTCTAGTTCTGCCCTTATCATGAGTGGCTCACTTAGCTCCTTGGTCATAATCTTTTGAATCTCTACTACCCTCTTTTCCTCATGGCTCAACCAAGAAGCCATAGCCATGAGTTGTAGGTCGCCTAATGCAGTGTTTGGATCCCATAGATTCATGTTAGGAAGTGCTAGGTTGTGTCAATATAATTCTGCTAACTTGGCCTTATCTTCAGCTGAGCTACTATCACACAAATGCATAAACTGATTGTAATTCTGGAATGGGATGGTGCCCCTTTGGGCCAATGTTTTAATTTGAAATTGAAGGAATTGATATTTAAGATATAATGCATATGATCTAGCTGGTTGTCTACATTGCAAGACTTCTATTTCCTAGCTAGACATGCGGTCCATTTGGGCTTCTTTTTCCTATAACAGTTGTTTTCAAATCTGCACTTCATCTGCTCCCTGAGACTCCTTTTCTTGCAGTAGTTTCATTAGAATTTCAACATCAGCTTGTGGCTCTCCCTCTTGCTATTATTTGTCTGTTGCTTCATTGTCTAATAGAGGACCTTCTTGCTGTTGCTACCCTCCAAAAATGGACAGCCTATCTCCCTTATGAACTTCCTGTTACTATAACTGTGTTTTCAGCAATTGATTTTTTTCCTGTAGCTGGGCTCTTCACTACTTTCTATGTGCCTTACCATGGCCAACTCCCCTCTTAATTCCTTTAGCTTCTCCTCCATGTGCCCTATGTCTTCAACTCCTTTAGATTTAGTGATTTGCATCCATGTGTGGTTTCTGACCCTTTCTTTTTCTAATTCGATGAATAGAGGCACAACAAATTTCTGTGGGATGATCTTCCAACCCTCTGGTATATTGTAATAGGACCCTAAATTAGAATAAGTGCTTGGTTCAGGTATTTCTTTAGCCTTGCCCTCCCCTTGTGACTATTCTGCTGCCTTCTCTTCCAACTTCTCAGTTTCTTTCAGCTTGGCTAGCATTTCCTGTATAGATGTTTCAGCTTCCTGTAGAACTACCTTTGAGTCCATCAACTTGATTCTTTCCTTCTAGGTGGATGTTTTAGGGATTCCTCTTTCATAGGTGATAAATATCTTTGAAGGAGATTCTTCCTTATTTTCAGTGGGTGTATCCTCAATGACAATTGGTTCCCTTGATGGTGGTTGGGGTTTGCCCACTTTGATCCTTGTGCTTCTTCTTGCTTTAAAATACATAGAGGTTTGCCTTTTTCTTTTTCCTTTTTGTTTTGCTAGTGTGCTTAATGCATCAAGCACAACTACTCCTTCCCTTACCAATGTTTCAGGGGATGTTTCTTTCTACTGTTATTTTCCTTCATTTCCTGCAGCCTTGCCTATGTCCACTGTTTTTGCTTGTGTCACTAATATCTCTGGCTGTGTCTTTTCTTTTTCTTGTTGGGTCCCTACCTTGGTTGTGGCAGTCTTCTTTTGGGCTTTCTTGGCCTTTTTCTTCTCAACCTTTGTCCTTTTTCTCTTTTCTATTTTTGAGGTTGTCTCCTTTTCTACCTTAGGCTCAGTAGTAGTTTTGTCAAATGTCTCCTCTTCTTCCTGTTTCTCCTCTATTTTTCCTTCTGCTTGAATGTCTTGTTCTTCCTTATTACTGTTCTTCTCAATTTCTTTGGTTTGATCCTCCTCATCACTGTTGTATGGGCTAATGTCCTCAATCAAAGTTTTGATGTCATCATCCCTCAACATATTTCTGAAAATTTCCCAAGCTATGGGGATAGTATATGTGTGTAAGGCATCATCTACCAACAGTTTGATGAGCCCATGGTGGGCCAACTAATCTGGGACCGCTGCATTTAGCTTGCTGCCACATTCGATCAAATACTAGAGGAGGAAATATGGGAGGATCAATTTTCTAGCTAGAGGTAGGTCCATCCCATATCTCAATTCATGCAACAACCTGAAGTGATAACCATAAATTATGCTAAACCTCCCTTCACATGTGATATACTTCATTATTTGGTAGCTGACTTCACTCCAGAGAGGAGGCAAGCTTGTCCTTCTGACCCCATTTTTATCTTCTACGGGATGCTCCTCAGGCTGAAAAAATGTCTTCTTAGCAACCTGTCCCAATGATTTCTCCTCCTTGCTCCAAGGAAGCCCAAGTGGAAGACCTGTGATTCTACTGATGAAATCAGGTGTAAGCTCTAGGGTCAAACCCCTAAAACAAATTGTAGCATGTGTTTTCGAATGGGGTCTTAGGGACATAAAAAATTCCTGAGTCACCTCCTCATCATATCCCTAAATTCTTTCAAAGAAGGGTATCCAGTTTTCCCTGGTGAAGAGGACCACCACCTCAGTGTGCTCATGAAATTTGCTAGAGTTTAAAGGTTCTTTTCTCATGAATCCTCCTGGCATGGTGTTGACTGCCTTTTTTTTTTTTGTAAATGCTCAGGTGAGAAAAGTAGGCAAAACTGAAATAGAGGATAGATGAATTCTGTCTTTTCCTAAAACCAAATAAGGAATTTCCCATGTGCTTATCCTTACAACATCAAATTGCAATAATTCCCCTGTTTTAAACTGCTTTTATCCTGAACTTGACTCTCTGCTTTTGAAAAGAAAATTTTGTGGCAGAACAAAGGATAAACACACAGGTTCTTTTCAAAGAGTAGATAGATATGCAAATTTGTTTTTTTCGCACAGGGTAGTTTTTACGGTTGCATGTATTTTTCTTACAGTAGAATTTGAGAAAGAAGGAGGCAGATTTCGAATGCAGAGAAAAAAACAGAGAACTGTGTAGAACTCAGGGAAAATATGTAGGCAAACTTTTAAGATTCACTCGCTTTTTCAATCTAATGCCGTTTTTTTAATTCACCACCTTATTCAAACAAGTCATATGCAGAGAGGTTTTCCCGAGCCTACCTCTTTTCAAGCTTGAATTTTGACGAAAGTCCTAGGTTTTCCTTTTGCAGAGTTGTTCTCTACCTTTCCTGTAGAAACCTTTCTGTAGAAATCTCCTGGCTCATATAGAATGTAGCAGTGCTCCCATAGAGCCCGATAGGCGGGAGGGTTTTAAAAAACTGGCAGAGGATGACTGGTTGGCTACTTTGGAAGTGGTAGGTGAGTACTGTAGTCGAGAACATCATGAATGAAAAATGAAACAAAGGGTGGTGAAGGCTTCGACCTCACTGTATTTAATTGTTGGCATAATCCGAGGTGAGGAGATGAGGTGGCCAGATGGGTAGGTTATCCCCATCTGAACCGTTGGTCCTACATCACGGTCATAATTGTTCTGCATGCCACCTGACTGCCATCACCTCCCTTACTCCCATTATACACCGCCACCACTACTAGTCCCGAATGTTTTTTCTCGAATTGACATACCACATGTGCTGGTTGTGTATCTGATCGGCAGTTTTGAATTTGACGGGACTTATTTGAATTCCACGAGGATGTGTAATTAAACGAGGGTGGCCAGTTAGCTAGCCACCGATTCCATTCAATCGTGACCATTCCCACAGTTCATGCAGTTTTGAAATATTATTCATGCAATCTAGGAATAGGTTTAGGCACTTACTTGCTCAGTCGCAGCTGTGTTATGCATATTTCAAATTTTGGCACTCCATTTCTTCACTCCTGTTGTTGCTTGCCCTCTGCATTCTTGGCCTCGAGATTTTGCTGATGATCTCACATTTAAACAGTGCTCCTTGCATGTTTCATACGTCCTACTGTGCTGACCCTGTCTCTGGAGTATGCTTTTCAAAGGGATCAGCTGCTACAGGAATCCTGTAGGATTTCTTGTAGCTGCTTCTCCTTCTAAAATTCAAGCTAATATTTGAGTAGGGCTACCACTGTTGAAGAAGGTCTCGCCTAAAAAGGAATCACAGATGGAAGGTGTCAGGTAGGGGTGAGTAAAAGTACTACTGCTTTTATTTGTCATTATTTTTTCTTTGTTTGCAAAGTGAAGGAAACAGAATTTCTGTGTGTGACTGTGCAGGGACACAAAAACGAGTGAAATGAAGGTGTACAGGGATGGAATGGCAACATAGGAAGATGGATGGTGGTAGGGAGGTTGACAGGCCTCATAGACAGATTTCCAACCCTTTGGTCCTCCTCTGAGATTGATTTTGGCCTTTCTGTAGTTTCTACAGGATCCTCCTGTATAATATACAGAGTTTCCTGTAGGATGTGAAATTTCAGACCAAATGAGACCAAAACTTGGGAAAGGGAAATGGTGATGGAGGAATGGACTATGAGGGGTGCATGCAGCTTGGTCATGTCCTTTTTTTTGTCTTGTGTGACCCTCCTACAACCTGCAATGACCTTCCTGAAAGCTGCAATTTATTCAAAAGAAGTTAGGTTTTATCTTTTTTTTTCTTCTCTCATTTTTTTTTTTTTTTTTTTTTTTTTGGTTTGAGATAGCTAGGGCGCGTCCAGGAGGTTTTCACCCTTGTCTGCCCTGAGTGCCTCCAGGAGGTTTTCACCCAAGGATCTTCTATTCCATTTTTCTTTCTCTTCTTTTTTTTTTTTTCTCAGGGTGTAGGTGGAGTGGAGACAGGGACCTGCTCCACTACCAATACTGGTTTACCCAGAGTCTCAATGAACTCCTACTTGGAAAGGGGCTTCCTGTAGATCTTCAATCTATGCCCATTGACGAGCATGGGGATGGCTTCTTCATCGATGGTCCGGATAAGGACTAAACCATTGTCATTGCATGTTTCCATTGTATATGGTCCCAGCCATCTTGTCCTCAGCTTGCCCTTGAAATCCTTGTATCTTGAATCATACAGTAGTTCCCAATCTCCTAGCTGAAATTGGTTTTCTTTGAGGTGTCGATCATGCCATATCTTTCTTTGAAGTTGGACTACCTCTGAGTGGAGGAGGGCCTGCATTCTCTGTTCATCTAATCCATTTAGTTGAAGCAATCTTTCCTATTGTGGATCGCTGAGATCTAGGTCTAGCTGAGTTGCCATCCTTAATATGTTATATTCAAATTCTATGGAAAGCAAAGCCTTCTTCCCATAAACCAGCTCACAGGGTCTGAAACCTGTTTTGGTTTTCCAAGTAGTGTTATAGGCCCAGGTGGCCTCAACCAAATGATCTATCCAATCTTTTCTATTGCTCCTCACCACCTTAGTCAAAATTCATTCCAAAGCTCTGTTAGTAATTTCCACCTGTCCATTTGCTTGCAGATGATAAGGGGTGAAATTTTTGTGCTTAATCTTGTGATGGGTGAGCAGGTCTTCAATCAGGTTGGAGGTAAACTGACTTCCTTGATCTGTGATTATTTCTCTTGGGTAGCCAAACTTGTAGAAGATATTTTCTCTCAAAAACTCAGCTACTTTTTCCTCTATTGCTGCTTTGATTTCCTTTGTTTCTGCCCACTTTGTCAGGTAATCCGTGCACACAATGATGCAAGACTTCTGTTTTGAAGGAGGGTTGATAGGACTCACGAAGTCCATGCCCCACTTCTCAAATGGCTCGAAAGTCACTTGAGGCTGCAAGGGCATCTCATCCTTTGGAGTAGGTTTCCCCATCCTTTGACATTGGTCACATTGGCTGATGTATCTCCTGACATCTTGATGAAGAGTGGGCCAATAGTACCCTGCTTGCAGAATTTTGAAGGTAGTTCTCTTTGCTGCAAAGTGGCCCACACAGGGCCCATCATGACAAGCTAGGAGGATATCAAAAACTTCCTCCTCCCTAAACATCGTCTCAAAATCTGATCTGGGCCAAGTTTAAAAAGATTGCCCCCAATCCAAGTGAAAGGGGCACTTTTCCTCACGATCTTGCTCTTCTCTTTTGAGGACAGGTATGGCAGAAACTATGCTGAAACCAAATAATTTGCTATATCATCAAACAATGGAAAGAGTATTGAAATAGAAAATAGGTGTTCATCTGGCATTTGATCATCCACCATCCCTTCTTCACCTGCAGGCAGATCTAGTCTAGACAAAAAATCAGTAACAACATTTTTCTTACCTGGCTTATCAACAATGGTCCAATCAAATTGTTGCAATAAAAGTAACCATTTAATGATATGAGCATTTACATCAAGTTTATTCATCAAATACCTAATTGCAACATGATCAGTATACATGAATGTTTGATAGCCAATGATATAGTGTTTGAACTTGTTTAGGGAATAGACTATAGCCAGGAGCTCTTTTTTGGTTACAATGTAGTTTAATTCTACCTTGAACAGGTTTTTACTGACAAAATATATGGCATACAGTAGATTCTCTTCAACTTGTCCTAAGGCTACTCCTATAGCTTTGTTCGAGGCATCTATGTGAATGTGGAAAGGTAGGGCCCAGTTTGGACCTCTCAAGATTGGGGTAGTTATCAGCTTACCTTTCAAAGCATCCAGAGCCTCTTGACAGTTGTCAGTCCATATGAAATCAGCATCTTTTCCCAAAAGACCAAATAATGGAGAGGCTAGCTTACTAAAATCTTTAATGAATCTTCTATAATATCCTGCTAAGCCGAGAAAACTCCGAACATCTCTTACCTTTTGAGGAGGAAGGACCCTTTAGATGATAGCAATCTTGTTGGGATCCATCTGTAAACCTTGCTAAGAAATTGTATGACCTAGCACGGTCCCTTCAGTCATTAGGAATTCACAT
The DNA here is from genome assembly GCA_000404065.3 of Pinus taeda. NCBI lineage: Eukaryota > Viridiplantae > Streptophyta > Pinopsida > Pinales > Pinaceae > Pinus > Pinus taeda. The sequence continues at coordinate 139,321 of APFE030192367.1, forward strand.
TTATCAAGACCGAGGGACAGGTTCATTTCAATACACTTGGCTAAAACTTTCCTCAGGTTAGTCAAAACTTCTTGGAAGTTAGAACCATAAGGGGTAAAGTCATCCATATAGATTTCCACCGAATCATGAACCAGCTCAACCAATATGCTCAGTACTGTTCTCTGGAAAGTGGCAGGAGCATTGCACAACCAAACGAAAGGACGCGGTAGGCAAAGATACCCCATAGACAAGTGAAATTGGTCTTATCTTGGTCTTCCGGATTGATTTGGATCTGGTTGTATCCGCTAAACCCATCTAGGAAGGAAAAGAACTTCTTCCCTGCCAGGCCATCTAACACTTGATCTATTAAAGGCAAAGGGTAAATGGTCCTTCTTGGTGGCTTTGTTAATTTCTCGATTATCTACACAGATTCTCCACTTCCTGTTTTTCTTGGGCACAAGAACCAAAGGAGAAATGCATTTGCTGTCAGAGATGAGGTAGATGAATCCTGCATCCAACAACTTTTGCAGTTCTTCTTTGACAATGTCCTTAAGGGTTGGATTCATCCTCCTTTTAGGCTGCCTGACTGGTTTACAATCCTCTTTAATGTAAATGTGATGAGTACAGACTAAAGGGTGGACACCCTTCATCTCCTTATAGCTCCAAGAAAAAGCATCCAAATGGTCGTTCAATAAGCTACACAACTCTTTCTCCTGAGAGTGGATAGGGATGAGTTGATCTTCAAGGTTCTTTCAGGGCCAAATTCCACATTCTTAACTCAGAGAGGTTGGATTAGCCACATAGAGATCAACTAAAGCATTGGTTTTGGTTTCTTCCACCAACTCTTCGAATGGCAACACACTGAGGGGTGGATTTTGAATCAAATTATCAATAAGATCATCCTTAGTTTGAGGACCCCCCTTGGTGGCTTCCACTTTGCACAATGGTGCGGAGTAGACTTCATCCTCATCTTCCTCCTCCAACCAGAGAGGTAAGTCATGTTCTAGCAGAGGTTGGGCAAGAGGATATAGGACTAGCTGTTTTGACATATGCCCATTCTTGATGGTCATGCTCCTAGCTCGACAACGGATGTAAGCATCTACAGTAGCTAACCAAGGCCTCCCCAAGATGAGAGGATACACAGTGAGCTTTGCCTTTGGCTGAAGAACCAAGAAGTCAGTAGGGTACTCCCAGGAATCAATGGAGACCATGATATCTTCTACAATCCCCTCAGGAGTCACAATGGAGCGGTCTGCCAACTGCAGTACTGTTGAGGTCTTTCTTAGGGAACCCTGAAGGTTGAGTTTGAGCATAGTGTCCCTGGTCGTTACGTTAATGGCAGCCCCTATATCAATCAAGGTGTGGGAGATTATGGTGCCATTGATATGGACATCGACTACAAGACTCCCAAGGTCCAAATATTTTGGACAGTACCTGTCCCAACATCAGGTCAGACAGTTGTCCTATGACATTGATAGTTGGGGCATCTCTCTTGCACCTGCGTGGGTGCCTGAAACACTTCTCTTTGATCAACTTGTTGTAGATTGGTACATCTTTTATGGCCTGGAGAAGTGGTATTTTTACACATAACTATTTTAGTTCTCCCAGAAGTTCAGTTTCTTTTGGGGTTGGTTGTGTGGTTCCAGTTAGTCTCTCAGGAAAGGGTGGAATGGCTTTGGGTTCACTTTCTTGTTTCTTTTCCTCATCCTCCTTAGGAGGAGGTTGGGTATCTGGAAGGACCTTCCCAGATCGTAGGTTGATCTCCTGAATCTCCACAGCATAGGTAGGGCATGTTGTTTCTCCATTATATACCTATTGGGTCTGTCTGTTATTGGGGTTCACCTTTGGTTGAGTAGGTATCTGAGGTTGTCTTGGAGGAGCAGGAGGTAATGGTTGTGGTTGAGCAGGTGGTGGAGATAAAAGAGCGAAAGGAGAGATGTATTGGGGCCTTCACCCCTAATGAAGTGCATTCCACTGAGGTTGTGGCTGAGCGCGAGAATGAAATGAGTGAGAAGCTGGTTGAGTATGGTATGGAGATGGATACGACCAAGGAGGTGGTGTGAACCAAGAAGGATGAGCAGGGGGACCCCAAGAAGGCATGGAAGTGGCTTTATTGGGGTTGTAATAAGTCTGGGATGTCCCTTGCATTCCCTGTTGATAAGGTCTAGGTCCATGTGGCCTCCTTTGGTTCATGAAGTAGAGTGGTTCAGTGGCTCCTTCAGCACCTTGATACATAGCTTTAAATCTAGGCAAGGAAGGGCACTGATTTGTAGGATGGTCTTCTTCACAGAAAAAACATACTTCTATAGAGTGCAATGGACATTCGTTCCTAGGATGATTTCTAGTGCACCTGGGACAAAAGATGGCCAAAGCCCTCTCGGCTTCCTCTTGCTTCTTTTGGATTCGCAAGGTATCCATTTGCATGGCAATAGTCTGTATCATCTTGCTTTTGAAATCTTCCATCTGATTTGCAAATTCGTTTTTAAGGAATGAACTAGATAAGGGGGTACTAGCTAAAAGTTAACTTCCCCTACCTCTCTTTCTAGCTGCCCTAGAATGGTTTCTAAACACAGTCTTTATGTCATCATAAGGCAGCTGGTAGATTTCTCCCCCGGCCAGCAAATGGAGGGTATCTAGAAGGTCTTTAGGGACTCCTCTGAGCAGAACCAACTTCATAGATTCGGGGTCAAGTGTGCACCTGACCCTTTTATAACTGATTTGAAACCTCTCTTCATAGTCTTCTAAAGATTCATCACTTCCCATGGTCACTCGAAAGATTTCTTCTTTTGTATCCTTTGGCCTATAGTAGTCCCCGTATTTATTATTAAGGGCTTGCTACATCTGAGCCCAAGTTGTGATATTGTTTCCAGGCAGCCCCATGAACCAATGTAGTGCTGCATCCTTGAGGGTAGAGGAAAAGAGTTTCAACTTTTGCTCGTCTTCTGCATAGTCATAGATTCGACAAAAGACACCAAACTCAAACAAGAAGGTATCAGGGTCTTCAGTAGTCAATCCATGGAAGTGAGATAAAGCTGAGGAACTTATGTTTTTCATTTTTGTGTCCCCGTTGGTCTCTCAAATGGGAAAGGAACCTTCTATTCTCTCCCCATTTCCTCTACCATTTCTTTTTTCAGCCATGGTCTCAGGAGAAATGGTTTCTTGCTCTTCTTCTATTATAGGATCTTCGTATATCTCTGGAGGTTCACCTATAAGTTCTTCTAGATCACTGCCACCAAAGAAGAGAGAAGGGTGACTTAGTGATGTGGTTGGGGTGTTGGGTAGGAATTTTCCTGAATTATCTCTGTTCCTACGAGGCATGAAAGGAAATCTCTTTTTTTGGGTGATTTTTGTTTCTTTTTCTGCTTGTACCTGCAAAAACTGAAATAGATTGAACAACAAACTGCAACTAACTAAAATCAATTTTGCTGAAATGAAAATGCAGAATTGAAATGAAAGAAGGAAAGGACTAATCAATTTTGCTGAAATGAAATTAAAGAATTGAAATGAAAACAGGAAAGGACTAAACTATTTTGCTGAAATGAAATTGCAGAATTGAAATGAAAGCAGGAAATAGCTAATCTAAGCTTTCCTTAAACGAAATTGTGGAACTGAAAGGAAAGCAGGAAATGTCTAATCTACTTTTGCAAGATTGAAATTGTGGAATTGAAAGAAAAGCAGCAAATATCTAATTTACGCTTGTTGAAGTGAAATTCAGAATGGAAATGAAACAACTATTCTACTCTTGCTGAAATAAACTACTTAGCAGAAGGTTGCAGTAGAAAATAGAAGAAAAGCAATAATCACAAAATATTCTGACGCTTCCTTGGCAACGGGGCCAAAAAGAAGGTGAGCTCCAATATTGCAGCAATGATGCTGCAACTCCTAGGACTCCCTACTTTACATTTATCAACCTGATAGTTCGTAAAAAACTTGGAAGCGACGATGCTATATGCACAACTACTAGCTCTTACTGCAGGTTGTCACTTGATCTGCTGGCACAAGTTCGCTAGGAGCTCAAGCCAACTTCTGTGAGTTCTCAGAAGAAGCTTTTAACTGTGATGGAAGGAAGCTAACTCAAAAGAAGCTAGTCTACTTACAGAAAGAAGATGAAAGCTGAAAGGAAATGCAAACCCTAGTTTCACCCACTAACCCTACTTGTGCAAGAAAAGAGATGGAAACTACTGAAATGGATGCCATTGACTATTGAAAAGGTGAAATGCATGTATTCAAGCTACTTCTAAAGGAGAACATAGAAAAATCATCTTTTTGTATTTTTTTGAGCAATTTTATGTAGAATTATTATGCTTGTGTTTTAACTATTTGTGACCGTGCAGAGGTTTAGTGGCGAAAGAAAATGGAGTGGGCATTTGCAGGAGATTGGGAAGGTGTGGAGAGGACCTAAGGAGTCCCTAATACCATTTTGGAGATTTCCACTGTGCTCAGATTTCAAAAAATCGCTTGCATGAACTTCTACAGGAGGCTGCAGGGGATCTACAGGAAGTTCTACATGAAGAGGCCGAAAGTGGTTTTTAGAGGGTTGAAGGTGGAAAAATGGTGGGAAAATGGAAATGAAGGATGGGTAGAGATGTTAAGGGGTCTAGGACCTTGTAAATGAAGATCAGGAGTGAAGGAGATGGTTGGATTTGTTCAAAGGTCAAGGAAGCAATTTTGCACAAGAATGTAGAAATTATGGCAGTTTGGGAAAGTATGGTGAAAGAGTGAAGGAAATATTGAGAGAGGGAATGGAGCAGATTGTATGATGGAGGAAGGATAATCTAGAGTGTATTATAGGTGTTCTACACACTTCTTTTCAAAACAGACCCAAGCAAAAACTAAGAAAATAGAGTTTTACCTATTTTGACCTAATTCTAACCTAAAAACCATAAAAGTGCTGAACATAACTTTATGGTCAGGAATTTATGCAAGAAAGCTATGGAAACTAAACAAGAAAACATCTAAGCATGTAAACACAACTGATATCAACCTTTCCAACTCGAAATCTAACACTAGCAATTGCATTGGAAAGCAAAAACAATGTTTTTGTGGCAGCAAGAGTGCCTTGGTCTCAATTCATGGTCCCAAGGAGGGAGAAAGGAGATCAAGACCTTCTTGATAGCCTTTTTGTAGATATTTTTATGTTATCAAGCTATCTAATTAACCTGAAGCAAGAACAACTATCTTTAATCATCAAAAACAACCTAAGTAACAAAGCAAGATTTAACCTAAATAACAAAAATTATTTCATGAATGCAAGAAAAACACATATAAATACACAAAGGAGGTGTTGGGCACTTGGGTTGGGCCCAACCCCAAGAGATATAGCCCCCTAGGAAAGATCAGTGCTGGTTCAAAGCTAGATTCATCTTCATTGATAAAAAAAAAAATAATAGTTACATCACAAAATTGTCTGCAAAAAGAGCTCGAAAATGAGTTGAGTACAAGGCTGCACTAAAGTGTAAAAATAGACTATCAAATGGCTAACCTACTAAGGCTTGAATCCTTCTAAACTTTAGGAACTCAGCTGCCCAAAACTGCAGATAACAACCACTTCACTAAACCTGCTCGATTGCCCCTTGATATCATGTTTTGTGGACTATTGAACTCCGAGCTGTTGATGGAGAACTCAAGGAAGGGGTCATTTCGTGTAGGAGACACCTCTCCTATAAATCCTTAGTCTTGTTTCTTTGAGTTTGGCTGCCAATCTTCTCATAAATGCCTGGTATTGGTCCAAAAATGTCAAAAAATCTGCAATAAACACTCATTAGACTTTGTGGTAAAGTGACTATCCCCATTCACTCAATTAACATAAATATATTCAAAAGAATGTACAAAATTGTGGATAATGGTGGATTAAATGAAAATAATAGGCAGAATGAGACTATATAGTTACCCATTTTTGGGGCTCATCATCACTCCCCTACTAAATGTGTTGCTCATCCTCTGAGCAACTAATTCAGTTCTTCATCTTTGATAGCTTTAACTGCCTCCTTAACATCCCAGGCCTCTGAGGTGATGTCCTCTTCTCTGTCATGAAAACCTATCTTTCTTTCCATTTCCCCCCATTGTTTTTGTTCCTCCTCTTCCTTAACCCCTTCCAACAGACCTAGCAGTAGTGGAGGGCTGAACTTAAGCCCAATCCAGTTGGCTTCCAAGTTTTGCATTGATTGTTTGTATAGGGGTACTCTTCTCATAGCTTCCCTCATTCTGGTTGGCGAGTGATACTCCTTTATTTTTAGACTATGGGACATTGTATTCCATCTTCTTGTGCAAGCATGAAGGCAGTTATCACCAAACAGTGTTTCCATATCCTCAAAGTGAGCAATAGCCTATGCTTCCCTTTCAACATAGTCAGGTGTAATGTGAGGGTTGTCTGCAAGGTGCTGATGGGCATATATGAGAGTTGAGGGATCTTCTGGTTCTGCCCTTATCATGAGTGGCTCACTTAGCTCTCTGGCCATAATCTTCTGAATCTCTACTGCCCTATTTTCCTCATGGCTCAACCAAGAAGCCATATCCATGAGTTGTAGGTCTCCTAATGCAGCGTTTGGATCCCATAGATTCATGTTAGGAAGTGCTAGGTTGTGTAAATCGAATTCTACTAACTTGGCCTTATCTTTAGTTGAGCTACTATTGCACAAATGCATAAACTGATTGTAATTATGGAATGGGATGGTGCCACTTTGGGCCAATGTTTTAATTTGAAATCGAAGCCATTGGTCTTTAAGATATAATGCATAGGATCTAGCTGGTTTTTTACATTGCAAGGCTTCTATTGCCCAGCTGGCCATGCAGGCTGTTTGGGCTTCTTTTTCCTGTAACTACTGTTTTAAAATCTGCACTTCATCCGCTGCCTGAGACTCCTTTTCTTGTAGCAATTTCATTAGCATTTCAACATCAGCTTGTGGCTCCCCCTCTTGCTGTGATTTCTCTATTGCTTCATTTTCTGATAGAGGACCTTTTTGCTGTTGCAACCCTTCCAAAATGAATAGCCTATCTCCCTTATGAACTTCCTGTTGCTGTAACTTCTTTTTCAGCAGTTCATTTTCTTCCTGTAGCTGGGCTTTTTTACTACTTTCTATGTGCCTTACCATGGACAACTCCCCTCTTAATTCCTTTATCTTGTCCTCCATGTGCCCTATGTCCTCAACTCCTTTATATTTAATGATTTGCATCCATGTTTTGGTTCTGACCCTTTCTTTTTCTAATTCGAAGAATAGAGGCACAACAAATTTCTGTGGGATGATCTTCCCACCCTCTAGCAGATTGTAATAGGAGCCTAAATTAGGTTGAGGGCTTGGTTCAGGTATTTCTTTGGCCTTGCCCTCCCCTTATGACTGTTCTGCTACCTTGTCTTCCAACTTCTCAGTTTCTTTCAGCTTGGCTAGTGTTTCCTGTAGAAATGTTTCAGCTTCCTGTAAAACTGCCTTTGATTCCATCAACTTGATTCTTTCCTTTCAGGTGGAGGTTTTGGGGCCTCCTCTTTCATAGGTGATAGATATCTTGGAAAAACTTCTTCCTTATTTTCAGTGGGTGTATCCTCAATGACAATTGGTTCCCTTGATGGTGGCTGGTGTTTGCCCACTTTGATCCTTGTGCTTCTTCTGGCTTTAAAGTACATAGAGGTTTGCCTTTTTCTTTTTCCTTTTTGTTTTGCTGGTATGCTTAATGTAGCAAGCACAGCTGTTGCTTCCCTTGCCAATGTTTCAAGGGATGTTTCTTTATGTTGTTCTTTTCCTTCATTTCCTGTAGCCTTGCCTATGTCCATTGTTTCTGCTTGTGTCACTAATATCTTTGGGTGTGTATTTTCTTTTTCTTGTTGGGTCCCTACCTTGGCTGTGGCAATCTTCTTTTGGGCTTTCTTGGCCTTTTTCTTCTCAACCTTTGTCATTTTTCTCTTTTCTGTTTTTGAGGTTGTCTCCTTTTCTGCCTTAGGCTTAGTAGTAGTTTTGTCAAATTTCTCCTCTTCTTCCTGTTTCTCCTCATTTTTCCTTCTGCTTGAATGTCTTGTGTTTCCTCATTACTGTTCTTCTCAATTTCTTTGGTTTTCTCCTCCTCATCACTGCTGGATGGGCTAATGTCCTCAGTCAAAGTTTTGATGTCATCATCCCTCAACATATTTCTGAAAATTTCCCAAGCTATGGGGATAATATATGTGTGTAAGGCATCTTCTACCAACAGCTTGATGAGCCCATAGTGGGCCAACTAATCTCGGGCCCCTGCATTTATCTTGGTGCCACATTCGATCAAAGACTAGAGGAGGAAATATGGGAGGCTCAGTTTTCTAGCTGGAGGTAGGTCCATCCCATATCTAAATTCATGCAACAACCTGAAGTGATAACCATAAATTATGCTAAACCTCCCTTCACATGTGATATACTTCATTATTTGATAGCTAACTTCACTCCAAAAAGGAGGCAAGCTTATCCTTCTGACCCCATTTTTATCTTCTACAGGATGCTCCTCAGGCTAAAAAAATGTCTTCTTAGCAACCTGTCCCAATGATTTCTCCTCCTTGCTCCAAGGGAGCCCAAGTGGAAGACCTGTGATTCTACTGATGAAATCAGGTGTAAGCTTTAGGGTCAGACCCCTAAAACTAACTGTAGCATGTGTTTTCGAATGGCGTATGGGGCTCATCATCACCCCCTGCTGAATGTGTTGCTCATCCTCTGAGAAATTACTCTAGTTCTTCATCTTTGATAGCTTTAACTGCCTCCCTGACATTCCCGGCAACAGTGCCAGAAAGATGGTGAGCTCCGGTATTGTAGCAATGATGTTGCAACTCTTGGGACTCACTACTTTACTTTTATCAACTCGATAGTTTGTAACAAACTTGGAAGCGACGGTGCTATATGCACAAGTACTAGCTCTTACTGTAAGTTGTCACTTGATCAGTTGGCACAAGTTTGCTAGGAGCTTGAGCCAACTTCTATGAGTTCTCAGAAGAAGCTTTTATTTGTGATAGAAGGAAGCTAACTCAAAAGAGGCTAGTCTACTTGCAGAAAGAAGAAATCTGAAAGGAAACGCAAACCCTAGTTTCACCCACTAAGCCTACTTATGCAAGAAAAGAGATGGAAACTACTGAAATGGATTCCATTAACTATTGAAAAGATGAAATGCATGTATTCAAGCTACTTCTGAAGGAGAAAATGGAAAATTCATCTTTTTGTATTTTTGAGCAATTTTATGCAAAATTATTATGCTTGTGTTTTAACTATTTGTGACTGTGCAGAGGTTTAGTTGCAAAAGGAAATGGAGTGGGTATTTGCAGGAGGTTGGGAACATGTGGAGAGGACCTAAGGAGTCCCTGGTACCCTTCTGGAGATTTCCACTATACTTAGATTTCAAAAAATCGCTCGCATGAACTTCTACAGGAGGCTACAGGGGATCTACAGGAAGTTCTACAGGAAGAGGCCGAAAGTGGTTTTTAGAGGGTTGACGGTGGAAAAATGGTGGTAAAGTGGAAATGAAGGATGGATAGAGATGTTAAGGGGTCTAGGACCTTGTAAATGAAGATCAGGAGTGAAGGAGATGGTTGGATTTGCTCAAAGGTCAAGGAAGCAATTTTGCATAAGAATGTAGAAATTAGGGTAGTTTGGGAAAGTATGGTGAATGAGTGAAGGAAATCTTGAGAGAGGGACTGGAGTAGGTTGTATGATGGAGGAAGGATAGGCTGGAGTGTCGTACAGGTGTTCTGCACACTTCTTTTCAAAACTGACCCAAGCAAAAACTAAGATAACAAAGTTTTACCTATTTTGACCTAATTCTGACCTAAAAACCAGAAAAGTGTTGAACAAAACTTTATGGTCAGGAAGTTATGCAAGAAAGCTATAGAAACTGAACAAGAATAGATCTAAGCAAGTAAACACAACTAATATCAACTTTTCCAACTTGAAATCTAACACTAGCAATTGCATTGGAAAGCAAAAACAATGTTTTTGTGGCAGCAAGTGTGCCTTGGTTTCAATTCATGGTCCCAAGGAGGGAGAAAGGAGTTCAAGGCCTATTTGGTAGCCTTTTTGTGGATCTTTTCTTTTTATCAAACTATCTAATCAACCTGAAGCACGGAAAACTATCTTTAATCATCAAAAACAACCTAAGTAACAAAGCAAGATTTAACCTAAATAACATAAATTATTTCATGAATGCAAGAAAAACACATATAAATACACAAAGGAGGTGTTGGGAACTTGGGTTGGGCCCAACCCCAAGAGCTACAGCCCCCCAGGAAATATCAGTGTTGGTTCAAAGCTGGATTCATCTTCATTGATAAAAAAATAATAGTTACATCACAAAATTGTCTACAAAAAGAGCTCGAAAATGAGCTAAGTACAAGGCTGCACTAAAGTGCGAAAATAGACTATCAAATATCTAACCTACTAAGGCTTGAAGCCTTCTTATTTATACAAGTGAGCGCTCCCAATAGTCCTCCTAAACTTTAGGAACTCGGCTACCCAAAACTGCAGATAACAGCCACTTCACTAGACTTGCTCGGCTGCCACTTGAAATCATCTTTTGTGGGTTGTTGAACTCCAAGTTGTTGATGGAGAACTCGAGGAAGGGGTCATTTAGTGCAGGAGATACCCCTCCTATAAATCCTCAGCCTTGTTTCTTCGAGTTTGGCTACCAATATGCTCATAAATGCCTGGTCTTGGTCCAAAAATGTCCAAAATTCTGCAATAAACACTCATTAGACTTTGTGGTAAAGTGACTATCCCCATTCACTCAATTAACAAATATATATTCAAAGGCATGCACAAAACTATCGATAATGGTGGATTAAAGGAAAATAATAGGCAGAATGAGCCCATATAGTTACCCATTTCTGGTGCTCATCATCACCCCCCTGCTGAATGTGTTGCTCATCCTCTGAGCAACTAATCTAGTTCTTCATCTTTGATAGCTTTAAATGCCTCCCTGACATCCCAGGCCTCTGAGGTGATGTCCTCTTCTCTGTCATGAAAACCTTCCTTTCTGTCCATTTCCTCCCATTTTTTTTGTTCCTCCTCTTCCTTAACCCCTTCTAACAGATCTAGCAGTAGTGGAGGGCTGAACTTAAGCCCAATCCAGTTGGCTTTCAAGTTTTGCATTGAGTGTTTGTATAGGGGTACTCTTCTCATAGCTTCCCTCATTCTGGTTGGGGAGTGATACTCCTTTATTTCTAGACTATGGGACAATGTATTCCATATTTTTGTGCAAGCATGAAGGCAGTTATCGCCAAACAATCTTTCGATATCCTCAAAGTGAGCAATAGCCTGTGCTTGCCTTTCAACATAGTCAGGTGCAATGGGGATTGTCTGCAAGGTGCTGATGAGCATATATGAGAGTTGAGGGACTTTCTAGTTCTGCCCTTATCATGAGTGGCTCACTTAGCTCTCTGGTCATAATCTTCTAAATCTTTACTACCCTCTTTTCCTCATGGCTCAACCAAGAAGCCATAGCCATGAGTTGTAGGTCTCCTAATGCAGCGTTTGGATCCCATAGATTCATGTTAGGAAGTGTTAGGTTGTGTAAATCGAATTCTGCTAACTTGGCCTTTGTTAGGCCCCTATACTACTAGTGTCACCCCTTATTGTTATTAGTACAAACCACTTATTATATTGATGTACCCATGTAGTGCCCATATTGTTACTATTGTGCCCCATAGAAGCCCACTATTATTATTATTGTGCCCTTACATTATTATTGTTATGTCGGCTCTGGTTATGTTATGACCCCTTAGACTCCTATATATAGAAAGGAGGTATTTT
>APFE030192367.1:151421-200253 GCA_000404065.3 Pinus taeda
GTTTCTGTCCGTACGGGCGCGTTTCCATTTCGGGAAACGCGCCCGTATGGACGGAAACGCGTTTCCACGCCGTACGGTACGCGAAAACGCGTTTCCGTTTCGTTTCCGTACGGAAACGACCCCTCCCCCTGCGTTTCCTGCAACTTAGCCTGCAAGGTAATTTGTAAAGACCAGGTAGTGGTCTTTGTTATGACCCTAACTCTTTCATTTCACACACCATACTTCTTCGTGTACCTCTAGCTGAACCGTCATATCCTGCTTCAAGCTTTGCATCTCAAGGCACAGATTCTTCAGTTGCGCATGGATCTACTGAACTCCTAGATTAGGATCTTGCATTAGGGTGTCATGTAGTCTCATGGAAATCTCCAAGGCCTCTGCCTGAGTTGTTATCTTCTGTTGTGATAATTCACTTCTTAAGTGTGGTAGTAGCGAAGCCACAAACCACTCGCAATGTTGTCCATCTGTCAAATTCATGTTGGCTTCCCGCATCGTACATTTTAACCTCTCATGTAGTTCCCAAGGTGTCTCACCTAGTAGCATTGTGATCTCTTTGAATCCAACAATCGACTGTGCTTCAAATTTACGCTTGCTAAATTCCCTATTCAGTTCTGCTTGGATGTCTGCTACTCTGGCATTTGGGTTATTGCTAGAGTACTTAATATACTAGGTTAGTTCATGATCTTGCAGAGCACTAACCAATGTTTCCTTCTTTATATGGTCATCTGTAACACCTTAAGCTTCCCATACAACCCTCAAAACGAATGAGAATTGGTCAGGGTCCTCATTTTCCAAGCCTTTGAGTAAAGGCAACTTCACTGTGTTCGCCATACTAAATTGCAGTGATGGTGGAGGTGGTACGGGTGAAGTTGGAGGTGATGGCGATGAAGATGGAGGTGATGTGGGCAGAGGTGGTATTCATGGAAATCCTTGTCTTATCAACTGAATATAACTTCGTGGAGAGACCTTCGCAATCCCTTTTTTGTCCCCTTGTGGAGTTGAAATCAAGGGGCTATGCTCTAGACCCTTATTTCCTTCATTTCTATAAATTCTTCTGCTTCTTGTAGACCCGAACATCAAGGTAGCTGCATCACCCGCTTTTCGCACAACAACATTTTAATCCAAGTATTCAAAGATTTTACATACTTACCTCGCGGTCCTTTGAAAAAGCGTCACTCTACCCCGCTATAGCTGACTTAGGTGTCAACCGCAAACATAGTAACAAATCCTCCTATAATGCGATCGAGCCAATGATTGACGGTGCACGTGATCTTATCCTTTGATGCTTCCAACCTTCGCACTAGCTCTAGGGTCCACTGTTAGGCCCCTATACTACTAGTGTAACCCCTTATTGTTATTAGTACAACCCAATTATTATATTGATGTATCCATGTAGTGCCCATATTGTTACTATTGTGCCCCATAGAAGCCCACTATTATTATTATTGTGCCCTTACATTATTATTCTTATGTCGGCTCTGGTTATGTTATGACCCCTTAGACTCCTATATATAGAAAGGAGGTCTTTTCATTTGTATCATGCAATAATTGTTCATTTATGTAATGTAAAGGAGGTTGCCCCCTCGAAGAGGCTGAATTCTAAGTCGTTGATCTATCTTTTCTATCTTTTCTTGAGCTGGTTTCATAACAGCCTTATCTTGAGCTGAGCTACTATCGCACAAATGCATAAACTGATTGTAATTCTGGAATGGGATGGTGCCCCTTTGGGCCAATGTTTTAATTTGAAATTGAAGCCATTGGTCTTTAAAATATAATGCATAGGATATAGCTATTTGTCTACATTACAAGGCTTCTATTGCCCAGCTGGCCATGCAGACCATTTGGGCTTCTTTTTCCTGTAACTACTATTTTAAAATATGCACTTCATCTGCTTCATGAGACTCCTTTTCTTGTAGCAGTTTCATTATCATTTCAACATCAGCTTGTGGCTCTTCCTCTTGCTTCTATTTCTCTATTGCTTCATTGTCTGATAGAGGACCTTCTTGCTATTGCTGCCCTCCCAAAATGGATAGCCTATCTCCCTTATGAACTTCCTGTTACTATAACTGCTTTTTCAACAGTTTTTTTTCTTCCTGTAGCTGGGCCCTTTTGCTGCTTTCTATGTGCCTTACCATGGCCAACTCCCTTATTAATTCCTTTAACTTGTCCTCCATGTGCCCTATGTCCTCAACTCCTTTAAATTTAGCGATTTGCATCCATGTGTGGGTTTTGACCCTTTATTTTTCTAATTCGAAGAATAGAGGCACAACAAATTTCTGTGGGATGATCTTCCCACCCTATAGCAGATTGTAATAGGAGCCTAAATTAGGCTGAGGGCTTGGTTCAGGTATTTCTTTGGCCTTGCCCTCCCCTTGTGACGATTTTGCTACCTTCTCTTCCAACCTCTCAGTTTCTTTCAGCTTGGCTAGTGTTTCCTGTAGAGATGTTTCAGCTTCCTATAGAACTGCCTTTGAGTCCATCAACTTGATTCTTTCCTTCTAGGTGGAGGTTTTGGGGCTTCCTCTTTCATAGGTGATAGATATCTTGGATGGAGATTCTTCCTTATTTTCAGTGGGTGTATCCTCAATGACAATTGGTTCCCTTGATGGTGGCTGGGGTTTGCCCACTTTGATCCTTGTGCTTCTTCTGGCTTTAAAATACATAGAGGTTTGCCTTTTTCTTTTTCCTTTTTATTTTTCTGGTGTGCTTAATGCAGCAAGCACAACTGTTGCTTCCCTTGCCAATGTTTCAGGGGATGTTTCTTTCTGCTATTCTTTTCCTTCATTTCCTGCAACCTTGCCTATGTCCACTGTTTCTACTTGTGTCACTGGTATCTCTGAGTGTGTCTTTTCTTTTTCTTGCTGGGTGCCTGCCTTGGCTGTGGCAGTCTTCTTTTGGGATTTCTTGGCCTTTTTCTTCTCAACCTTTGTCATTTTTCTCTTTTCTGTTTTTGAGGTTGTCTCCTTTTCTGCCTTAGGCTCAGTAGTAGTATTGTCAAATTTCTCCTCTTCTTCCTGTTTCTCCTCTATTTTTCCTTCTGCTTGAATATCTTGTGCTTCCTCATTATTGTTCTTCTCAATTTATTTGGTTTGCTCCTCCTCATCACTACTGGATGGGTGTCCTCAGTCAAAGTTTTGATGTCATCATCCCTGGACATATTTCTAAAAAATTCCCAAGTTATGGGGATAGTATATGTTTGTAAGGCATCTTCTACCAACAGTTTGATGAGCCCATGGTGGGCCAATTGATCTGGGACCCCTGCATTTATCTTGGTACCACATTCGATCGAAGACTGGAGGAGAAAATATGGGATGCTAGGTTTTCTAGCTGGAGGTAGGTCCATCCCATATCTCAATTCATGCAACAACCTAAAGTGATAACCATAAATTATGTTGAACCTCCCTTCACATATGATATACTTCATTATTTGGTGGTTGACTTCACTCCAGAGAGGAGGCAAGCTTGTACTTTTGACCTCGTTTTTATCTTCTACAGGATGCTCCTCAGGCTGAAAAAATGTCTTCTTAGCAACATGTCCCAATGATTTCTCCTCCTTTCTCCAAGGGAGCCCAAGTGGAAGACCTGTGATTCTACTGATGAAATCATGTGTAATCTCTAGGGTCAAACCCCTAAAACTAACTGTAGCATGTGTTTTCGAATGGGGTCTTAGGGACATCAAAAATTCCTCAGTCACTTCCTCATCATATCCGTGAATTCTTTCAAAGAAGGGTATCTAGTTTGCCCTGGTGAAGAGGACCACTACCTCAGGGTGCTCATGCAATTTTCTAGAGTTTAAAGGTTCTTTTCTCATGAATCCTCCTGGCATGGTGTTGAGTACCTTTTTTTTCTTTTTTTTTTTAAATGCTCAGGTGAGAAAAGCAGGCAAAACTGAAACAGAGGATAGCTAAATTCTGTCTTTTCCTGAAACCAGATAAGGAATTTCCCCTGTGCTTCTCCTTACAACATCAAATTGCAATAATTCCCCTATTTTAAACTGCTTTTATCCTGAACTTGACTCTGCTTTTGAAAAGAAAATTTGTGACAGAACAAAGGATAAATACACAGGTTCTTTTCAAAGAGTAGATAGATATGCAAATTCGTTTTTTTTTCACACAGGTTGGTTTCTATAGTTGCATGTATTTTCCTTACAGTAAAATTTGAGAAAGGAGGCAGATTTCGAATGCAGAGAAGAAAATAGAGAACTGTGTAGAGCTCAGGGAAAATATGCAGGCAGAATTTTAAGCTTCACTGGGTTTTCCAATCCAATGTCATGTTTTTAATTCACCGCCTTATTCAAACAAGTCATATGCAGAGAGTTTTTCCCGAGCCTACCTCTTTTCAAGCTTGAATTTTGACGAAAATCCCGAGTTTTTCTTCTGTAGAGTTGTTCTCTGCCTTTCCTGTAGAAATCTGCTAGCTCCTATAGAATGTAGCAGTGCTCCTGTAAAGCCCGATAGGTGGGAGGGTTTTAAAAAATTAGTAGCAAACTGGCGGAAGATGACTGGTTGGCTACTTTGGAAGTGGTAGGTGAGTACTGCAGTTGCGAACGTTGTGAATGGAAATGAAACAAAGGGTGGCAAAGGCTTCGACCGCGCTATCTTTTAACTGTTGGCGTAATCTGTGGTGAGGAAATGAGGTGGATAGATGGGTACGTTATCCCCATTTGGACCATTGGTCCTACGTCATGGTCATAATGGTTCTCCATGCCGCCTGACCACCATCACCTCCCTTACTCCCGTTATACGCCGCCACCACTACCAGTCCCAAATGTTTTTTCCCGAATTGACATACCACATGTACTGGCTGCGTATCTGATCAGGATTTTTCAATTTGACGGGGATCATTTGAATTCCACGAGGGTGGTCAGTTAGCTAGCCACCAATTCCATTCAATCGTGACCACTCCCACAAATCATGCAGTTTTGAAATATTATTCATGCAATCAAGGAATAGGTTTAGGCACTTACCTGCTCAGTCGCGGCTGTGTTATGCATATTTCGGATTTTGGCACTCCATTTCTTCATTGTTGTTGCTGCTTGCGCTCTGCATGCTCGTACTTGGGCTTTTGTTGATGACCTCACGTTCAAACATTGCTCCTTGCATGTTTCATATGTCCTACTGTGCTGACCCTGTCTCTAGAGTATGCTTTTCAGAGGGATCAGCTACTACAGGAATCCTGTAAGATTTCTTGTAGCTGCTTCTACTTCTGAAATTCAAGCTAATATTTGAGTAGGGCTACCACTACTAAAGAAGGTCTCAACTGAAAAGGAATCACAGATGGAAGGTATCAGGTAGGGGTGAGTAAAAAGGTTGCTGCTTTTATTTGTCATTATTTTTTCTTTGTTTGTAGAGTGAAAGAAACAGAATTTCTGTGTGTGACTATGTAGGGACACAAAAACGAATGAAATGAAGGTGTACAGGGATGGAATGGTGACATAGGAAAATGAATGGTGGTAGGGAGGTTCACAGGCCTCATAGACAGATTTCCAACCCTCGGGTCCTCCTCTGAGATTGATTTTGGCCTTTCTATAGTTTTTACAGGATCCTCCTGTAGACTATACAGAGTTTCCTGTAGGATGCAAAATTTCAAACCAAATGAAACCAAAACTTGGGAAAGGGAAATGGTGATAGAGGAATGGACTGTGAGGGGTGCATGTAGCCTGGTCATGTCCTTTTTTTTTGTCTTGTGCAACCCTCCTACAACTTGCAATGACCTTCCTGCAACCTGCAATTTATTCAAAAGAAGTTAGGTTTTATCTTTTTTTTTCTTCTCTCTTTTTTGTTTTCTTCTTCTTCTTCTTCTTCTTCTTCTTTTGGTTTGAGACAACTGGGGTGCCTCCAGGAGGTTTTCACAAACTTGGAAGCGATGATGCTATATGCACAAGTACTAGCTCTTACTGCAGGCTGTCACTTGATCAGCTAGCACAAGTTCGCTAGGAGCTTAAGCCAACTTCTATGAGTTCTCAGAAGAAGCTTTTAATTTTGATGGAAGGAAGCTAACTCAAAAGAGGCTAGTCTACTTGCAGAAAGAAGGTGAAAGCTGAAAGGAAACACAAACCCTAGCAAACCCTAGTTTCACCCACTAACCCTACTTGTGCAAGAAAAGAGATGGAAACTACTGAAATGGATGTCATTGACTATTGAAAAGGTGAAATGCATGTATTCAAGCTACTTCTGAAGGAGAACATGGAAAAATCATCTTTTTGTATTTTTGGCAATTTTATGCAGAATTATTATGCTTGTGTTTTAACTATTTGTGACTGTGCAGAGGTTTAGTGGCGAAAGGAAATGGAGTGGGTGTTTTCAGGAGGTTGGGAAGGTGTGGAGAGGACCTAAGGAGTCCCTGGTACCCTTCTGGAGATTTCCACTGCTCTCATATTTCGAAAAATCACTCACATGAACTTCTACAAGAGGCTGTAGGGGATTTACAGGAAGTTCTATGGGAAGAGGCCGAAAGTTGTTTTTAGAGGGTTGAAGGTGGAAAAATGGTGGGAAAGTGAAAATGAAGGATGGATAGAGATGTTAAGGGGTCGAGGACCTTGTAAATGAAGATCAGGAATGAAGGAGATGGTTGGATTTTTTCAAAGGTCAATGAAGCAATTTTGCATAAGAATGTAGAAATTAGGGTAGTTTGGGAAAGTAGGGCGAATGAGTAAAGGAAATCTTGAGAGAGGGACTAGAGAAGGTTGTATGATGGAGGAAGGATAAGCTGGAGTGTCTTATAGGTGTTCTGCACACTTATTTTCAAAACTGACCCAAGCAAAAACTAAGAAAACAGAGTTTTACCTATTTTGACGTAATTCTAACCTAAAAACCAGAAAAGTGTTGAATAGAACTTTATGGTCAGGAAGTTATGCAAGAAAGCTATGCAAAATAAACAAGAACAGATCTAAGCATGTAAACACAACTGGTATCAACTTTTCCAACTCGAAATCTAACATTAGCAATTGCATTGGAAAGCAAAAACAATGTTTTTGTGGCAGCAAGAGTGCCTTGGTCTCAATTCATGGTCCCAAGGAGGGAGAAAGGAGATCAAGACCTGCTTGGTATCCTTTTTGTGGATCTTTTTCTATTATCAAACTATCTAATCAACCTTAAGCAAGAACAACTATCTTTAATCATCAAAAACAACCTAAGTAACAAAGCAAGATTTAACCTAAATAATAAAAATTATTGCATGAATGCAAGAAAAACACATATAAAAACACAAAGGAGGTGTTGTGCACTTGGGTTGGGACCAACCCCAAGAGCTACAACCCCTTAGGAAATATCAGTGCTGGTTCAAAGCTGGATTCATCTTCATTGATAAAAAAAATAATAGTTACATCACAAAATTGTCTGCAAAAAGAGCTTGAAAATGAGCTGAGTACAAGGCTGCACTAAAGTACGAAAATAGACTATCAAATGGCTAACCTACTAAGGCTTGAAGCCTTCTTATTTATACAAGTGAGGACTCCCAACAGTCCTCCTAAACTTTAGGAACTCAGCTGCCCAAAACTACAGATAATAGCCACTTCACTAAACCTGCTCGGTTACCCCTTGAAATCATCTTTTGTGGGTTGTTGAACTTCGCGTTGTTGATGGAGAACTCGATAACGGGGTCATTTAGTGCAGGAGACACCCCTCCTATAAATCCTCAGCCTTGTTTCTTCGAGTTTTGCTACCAATCTGCTCATAAATGCCTGGTCTTGGTCCAAAAATGTCCAAAAATCTGCAATAAACACTCATTAGACTTTGTGGTAAAGTGACTATCCCCATTCACTCAATTAACATAAATATATTCAAAAGCATGCACAAAACTATGGAGAATGGTGGATTAAATGAAAATAATAGGCAGAATGAGCCCATATAGTTACCCATTTCTGGGGCTCATCAGTCCTTCTTCTTGCCATTGTTTTGGCTGGACTTTGCCTCATCTTGGGCCTTCTTTCCCTTGTAATTCTTTCCCTTACCCACTAGAGAACATTATTCTTCCTCATCTACAATGGATGTGACACCATCTCTAGTATTTATTTTGATCTCCTCCTGCAGCAAATCAAAGCAAAGTCTCTCCCAATCTAGTAGTTTATCTCTTCCATTATGTGAATCATGATAAGCTGCCAGGATTTTGAAAGGCCAAGGAGTGTTAAGCTTGCAAGTTTATATGTTGGCACCTTTTCTCCTACTCATCCAAGTTCCAGAGACATGGTCATTTCAATATGAACAACTTATGGAGAATAGTTAATTTATCAGTCACCAAGAAATCATCATGGCCGTATTGGTTACTTATAGTACCAATTATTACTTTATTGGCTACATTTGCCAAAACTATTCTAGTATAGTACATTGTAGAGTGTACAATACATTGGAGTGTTTATATTATCATATGTTATGGTAGTTAGGATCATATTTGGCATCTACATTTGTGCTGAGATTTATATTCAAACTCCCATTCTATATGCCTTGCCTACTGGAGCTATGACATGTGCATTTGTCTTTGTGATCTTTACACACATTACCATGAGTTTCTCACCCTTCATTTCTCTTATACGTGTTATGTATTTACTGGAAGATCATGTCACTAATGCAAAAAGTGGAGAAGGAGGACAGGTAAACTCGAATTTTGCAGTTGTACTTTTTTAGTTGGATAATTTCAGAAAATCTTTTACATATTTCAAGCAACAACTTCAGTATTCAGTAGGGATTTCTTTTAGCATTTCAAGTTGAAGAATTAGTGAATAAGAATTATTTCCATATTAGGGGAAATGTAGAAATAACAGTTTACCTTTTTCAAGCTCTAAGAGAGGAAGATCCATCTAGTCTTTTAGTAGTGCAAAATGTTGAAGGAAAGGATAAATTATATATCAAAGAAAAACAATTGGAAATCAAGAGGAGTTGTTAGCTTGAAATTATTTGAATAAATAAATAGAGTTGTCTAAGGTTTCTTGGCAAATGAATAACAAGAGGTGCTCATAAATACACTTGGGAAAGTTGATATATGCACAACATAAAGTTGTCATCATCCAGATTGGGCTTCATTAGATTCGATAGTTTATTATGGATTTAAAATTCTAATATTCATGCAGTCTTGGGTACCCATATGTCAAAGGTTCTTCGTTGAGAAGAGACCAACCTTGTTTCTATAGGAAGTTGGTCAAGTAAAGGAGCTTATTGTGAAACAACTAAAAGAGGAAATGGGCAAATCCATAGAAATGGGAACCATACATGCAGAACATTTCCTGAGGAGTTTTACTCACATCTTGTTATGGGCCACCAGGTTGTTAGCACAATCACTAAAGATGTAAAAAATTAAACAACAACTACAATAGAGCATACAAAATGGCATAATTACGATTCTTGTTTATTTACATTCATATTATTCCAAGGAATAGTATTATCCATTTTGGTAACTTTACCCTTGAGCGAAAGGCCTCTACAGGGAAAATATCCATTGTTTTTACAATTATCCTTTGTAATTCATTTTATCCCACTATTAGAGAACAAGTGGAAGAGTTGACCGAGCTTAAAGGAAGATGAAAAAAAATTTAGGAGCAACTAAAACCACTTTAGATTCCCAAGCAGAAGATCAACAAATTTGTTAGAAAATTATATATTATAGAGCAATGGAACACATAAAATATTTCAGAAATATAAACGTGCAAAGACATAAAACAAGAGAGACACAGATATACATGGTTCACCCAATTTGGGCTACGTCCACGGAGAAACATCCAATCATTCTTTTTATATTATCCAGCAAAACTGAAGAGATACAACCTACAGCAGATCCATTGTAACTCCCTCTTCGCTCTCAATCTCCTCTCTCTTCCTCAATTAGAATACATATATTCAGATAATACATAGAAATAATACAATTCCCTCATATATAGTGATGGGTTGCCTTCTAGGGCAAAAAACCCTAAATTAAACATAACTTCTACCATCAGATCATCCGCCTAATGAACGGCCCAGATTGACTAGAAATTACTATACTTTTACAAGGAAATTTTACATCTATTCTAAGCTTTGAAGGTGCTGCTCCCGATCCCCCCGCCAGGGGGGGCGTCCCAAAAGGTCACAACCGCCCCCCCCTGGACCCCCCCTGCAGCGAATATTTTATGGGCAGCGTTGCTGCCCCATTTCAAACTGGGGTCTAATGCGGTGATACCTTTGAATATAGAAGATAATCAGGCTCCACACCCAACAAAATTGAGGATCAAACTATAAAGTTCCAATAGACAATTTGAGCAGCCCTAAATTTCCAGACAGAATATCAGCAATAAATTCGACCACTTCAGTTTTAAATGGAAAAACATCGAAATCCTTCCAGATTTGAAGGCACAAGACTTTCAATCAGTTCCTGATTTCTTGCAATTAATTAGGAATTGTTTTTATTTTTAGTTTATTATTGAGATTTTTATTGCAGAAATATTGTAATAGTTTGTAGAGGAATTTTTCCCTTTATTGTTGGATTTGTAATGGAAATGGGTTGCCTTTTGAGGCCAAAACCCTGAGATTTTTGTAAATTCTCCTATTACAGAGAATTTAATTAAGGGATTTTGGCTCCAATTAATGTCAAACTTTGTTTCTTATGTATGTCTTTTATATAATGGTATAATGTTTTCTACATATATTTGAGGTGATATAGGGCATTGGGAATGACTGGGCTAAGTATCATCCCCTCTAATATCCCTCTGCAAAGTTATGTTATTTACTGAGTAGATCAAGGTGACAATGTGTCACTATTGATCCCTATAAATCAATAAATTGTTGTTGTTATGTTATACTTTAATGTATTGATGTTTTTCTATATAGACACGTATACACACTACAGTTATTGATTAGATAATTAGATATTTAATTATTTAGTTTCTCCTCCATTATTCCATCAAAATATTTCAATTTATGCTATTTTGTCATAGTTGAACATTGGCACTTTGATAAAGCCTCTATAAGAGAGGGATTATTTGTTAAGCAAGGATTGGAAACCTGAAGCAACCACCCTATAAAACAACCGCTAAATTTGACCATTGTGATTCATAGGTTGTTATCTAGTGACAATGAACATCAAAAATCCTTGTAACACTTGAGGTACCCCCCTCTGGTTTGAGGGCTTCCTTTAACCTAAAGTTGGTTGAGTTGGTTTCTTGGTGTAGTTTTCACAGCCAAGAATTGCATTTGAGAAAAAGTTACAACACAATGTACATGTACTTTCTAATGAAAAAGTGAGTGTGCCTTTTGAAATGTTCAATTGTAAATGTATTAAGGTTCTTTCACTGAAGGAAAATGGAAGAGTCTTTAAGAGAAGAGTAGTAGTACTAATCTAATAAAGCCATATGACAAAATATGAAAGAATCATTAGACAACTAGCGAAATAGTTCACATAAAAGCACTGATCATTAAAATAAGTACAACACATATTCAATAAGATAAGCACCAAAGCCACTAACATAGTTCAATTTCTTTAGTACAAACTAAAAAAAATTTCCAGTGCAAACAATTAAAGAATAGTCTTACAACATTTATGATATACACAAGAAAATGTGTTGTTCCAAAGAGCTTCATATATTAAGTGAAATTTCCAAGATACGTCAATACAATGAACACCACTAGCTCCAACGATGGAGCATTAGAGCCACCACTTACTCTCCAAAAAAACTAACTTTTTCTCTAATGCCTAGTGGGAGGAGCCAAGGTGGAAAGCCCTTTGCTTGAGCTATGCGGTTGTATATATAACAAATGAGGTGACTCTTCTCCTCCCTTGTGATGCTTGGACTCCCCTCATGACCCTTGAGCTTCCATATGACTTTTTGAATTGTCATGAGAATCTTTGACTTCTACATGACTTTTCACATTCTATAGGTGACTCTTGGACTTCAACTTTACATCAAATTTCTCATATTAATAATAATTACATAATTATATCCGCACATGATATGGAAAATGATGACTCGTGTGACTCTTGAAGTGACACCTTGACAAGACATGACTTGATACTAATAACATGGACTTGATGATAATGTGGCACTGTTAAGCGTCTCTTCTTGCTACTATCATTGTGTTTTCTTGAAATATGGTACATGTTTTTCCTCTTCCTCCTCTATAAGGCTTGAAGAGTAGGAGCCTTCACTATGATCTTAGTTTTCCAACTTATGGTGCAATCTAGTGTCCCTCCATTCTCTTGTCCTATCTCTACAACTTCATAAGTGTCTTCTAGCATAGTCTCCTTCTCCTTCTCTCCATGAATCATCCTGACATATTTATATACAATACCTGCAAATCAAATCCACTCATGATAAGATGGCATTAGTCCAAAAATATCCTAGTCTAACCTACTTCATAAGAATCACTAATTGAGATGGAATTGGGTAGTAGACAAGGAGAAAGACTCAAGGATTATGCAGTGCATAGTTCCATAGGACAGGAGTCAAGACTAATGCTTGTGACTATGCAATGTGAAGCACTAGAGGTCTGAAGCAAGATGACGTAGCTGAGGGGCTTAGTGAGGCAGGTTTGAGCCTTAAGACTACACAATTTTCAGTTTAGGAGAGAGACTGGTAGTAGGATTACATAGTTGTACAGTTCAGGAGCCCGAGAAGACAACTTTATGAATGAGACTACAAAATGTGCAGTGAGAGGCTGTCTTGAGAGGTATAATTGCACAGTTTTGGAAGTCAAGAGGTAGTTCTTGGCCATTGTGATTTCGAAATGTGCAGTGCTTGGAGGTAGGGATGCATGCTTGAGGCTTACAATTTCATAATGCACAGTTCAGAATGGAAAAGTGGGCTTAAGTTAGTCAGGCATGGAACCTTCCAGAATTTTACTAAGTGTGGGATCAATGAAGTAGAGATGAAAACAAACTAGGAATTGAACATGATCACACACTTAGAACAATCAACGACACAAGATTGAACACTCATCACTTCAAGATCAACATGGTTCCCTTAATGTGATAGCAAAAGAACAACCTCCTCCAAGTGTGACACTTAGGATACACTTTGCGATGACAATTACTACACTGGTGTGATAGTGCACAAAAATTTGGGAATGAGTCTAACACATGTTTATATGATAAATAGGACCCATTGGTACCAAAGAGACCTCTTGCAACCAACTGAAACTTTTCTTTCATAAAGTGTGACACTTCCCATGCCAAAAGACAAAACTTAAGTTTTCTTCACAAAGGAACTAGAAAACTTAGAGGATATACATGGAATGTCTCTTGCTACTATAAATGACAACTTTCAAGGTCAAAGTAGGCTCCAAAATTTGGATGTAGGCCAAAGTTTTGAAGGGTGTTGTAACAACAACAACAAAAATATATTTTTTCTTCTTATGTTTGCAACTTTTGCAGTAGAAATATGTAAAATTGATGCACAAGTGTCCTCTATTAAAAACACATTATCCCCACTCCGACATTTTTCCCACTTTGTTACATAAATAGGGAGTAAACATATTATGAAACCTTTTAAAATATTTTGATACCCTCTTTTCTACGCAATGTTCTTGGATAACCACATCTATATGATAATTTTCCATGGCAAGTGTCATGCCTTGCAATCTTATATCATTATCATTAGAATATTTGTCTACCGCATTTGGAAGGGCACTTGGAAAACTACAGATACAATATTTGATATAAGTAGGATCAGTGGCTTTACTACCTCTTATGAGCAATTTCTACATATAACAAAAATATTTATGCTTAAGAGGCAGATCTCCTAATCTCTAAGACACTAAGAGAGATTGAAGATGCTCTGCATCTAACCAAACGTTCTTAGCACCTTAAATTTGTAGTGTTAAAGCCTCAAGTAAGTCATTATCTATAGTCAGAGAGTTTAAAAATTCATCTTTGGTGGTTTGTGGTAGCCAATGTGTCCATTCCCATGCAAGGCCAATAAATCCTACTATGAAAAGATTAGCCATATGCCTTGGAGTAGTTATCTTCAACTCTCTTTGCAATACTCCAATTTCCAAGAAGTTGTAATGCTTCTTTAATTTCTTCTCTACTTAGACCTCCTACGTTGAGCACAAGATGCTATGGCATTGTGGCTATAAGTCTATTCATTCCTTCGATGCTAATAAATTTTTTTAAACAACTTATATCATATAATATAAAATTATTTTAATTTAATTTATATATGAATAATAAAAGACAGTTGAGAGACCTTGATCTTTGTACATACATGAAATTCATAAAAAGAAATATTTTTTATATTTTTCTTCATTCATTTTTATTATACATGAGATTCATATATAAAAAAAAGAGGTATGTTTTAATGTTCTTCTTCATAAAATATAAAATTTATATTTGTGAAATATTCATATTTTTTGCATTTTATTTTATAGAATATGTATTTTAAAATTAAAATTTTATCATGTCATTTTTTAAGTATTTTATATATTTTTCTTTGTATAACTATTATTAAGTTTATTTATTAATTTTTAAAGAGTTTATATTAATTGGAGATTTTGTAATATCTAGAATGGAATTAAGATAAATCTAAATTAGTAATAATATTTAAATTTCTTTCCATTTTAAATTATAATCTCAATACCAAAAAAAATAACAAAATAATATTGTATTTAACAATTTGATCCATATACTTTTAACAATAATGTTCTTGGAATTGTACTCACACAAGTTCCATTTCCTCACTCTGTTAGTTAAATGATTGAGACAAAAAAGTTCAAAAGCATTTTTTCATTGGTAAAAAAGTATGATGCAATCGACAAATACGAGCAATGAAGCCTATCAGGTAGTCGACAACACTTCTAGGATACGACGAAGCAAAGCGGTAGTGTAGGGACAAACGACGACGAGGAGGGAACGACGACATCCAAACCCCAACGAGAAGCCTAAAGCACACCATGAAGCATCACACAACAAAGAACTAACAAAAAACCAGCCACGCCTGCCGCATAATAAGGAAGAAACCACCAACTACTTGGAATGAGAGGGCACAAACTAGGGAGCCAAGACAACTAGGGTTCCAACTGCCTTGCTCCCATGATCTATAAAGATATCTTGAGTGTTGATTTGATTAATTAGCAAGTTATGAATTTAATCAATGTAGAGTCTTAGGTTTGTGTTACACAAGTTTAACTTTATCTTAATTCTAGATCTAAAATCCAACATACTCATAGATGGATCAAATCTCCCAATATGTAAACCTTACCTTAAGTTGTGCACTCTCAAATGAATTTACAACTTAAGAGATTTGACTTTTCTCCACAAATTCAAACTTAAAATAAATTTATGTAGAAAATATATATATGTATATATATATAAAACTGTAATTGTAATTGTACATATAGTGATAATTACATCCCCTCCTTATTAAAGATATATATAGTCATTATTATGTCCCCTCCTTATTAAAAATATATATATTCATAATTACATCCCCTCTTTATTAAAATATATATAGTCATAATTACATCCCCTTTTTATTAAAATATTTAATTATACATTTTTTTTTCAATTACTTCTCATATATATACACATATGTATATGTTAGATTTGAGACATTAGTCATCCATATTGTAGATAAATGTCTTTCGGATTAACCACATTATTAGAATTTGGTCCACGTTTCTAACCAATTAATGTGATTCACCCTGAAGATAAAGTGAGAAAATCATACTATTCTACAAAATAAATAGCAAAAATAGTTGTAACCTAAACTATGATGCATCCCTACTATTTCATGTAATTAATCCAAAAAACATTTAACGAAAAATAAATATTATTTTTTTTAATATTTTTCATTTAAATTACACAAAATTTATTTATTTTTAATATTTTTCATTTAAATTACGCAAAATGATGTTGGAGTTTCAAATCGACACCAATGTCAAAGTTAGCATTATAAAAATAAATAATCTTTATTTTTAATATTTTCATTTAAATTACGGAAAATGAGGTTGGAGTTTCAAATGGACACAACTCTAAAAGCTAGCATTTATAATCAACGTAGTAAACGTGTTTTATAGTCATTTGACGTGGCGGAATTTTCCACATTGAAATTCGACGTCTGCATCCCGCAAATTACATGAAATTTTATTTTATTTTGATATTCGGCCACGGACGCCAGTTTGCGTGTTACCTTCCTTTGCACTAATTTTATTTTCCATGGAAAATAAAATTTTCAAATCCGAATTGCCCACAATTTGAGATTTGACAATTTTATTATTTTCAAATCGGATTGGACAATTTTAATAAAATTTTCAAATCCGAATTGTGTACCATCCGTCAACTAGGATTTGACAATTTTAATCAGATTTTCAAATCCGAAATGTGCACTATCGGTCAATTAAGATTTTGCGCCCGTCATCTAGGATTTCACAATTTTAATAAAATTTTCAAATCCGAAATGTGCACGATCGGTCACTTAAGATTTCACAATTTTAATAAAATTTTCAAATAAAAAATGTGCCCGATCGGTCACTTAAGATTTGACAATTTTAATAAAATTTTCAAATCCAAAATGTTTACGATCGATCACTTAAAATTTGACAATTTTAATAAATTTTTCAAATCCGAAATGTGCATGATCAGTCACTCCGTTAAGATTTGACAATTTCAATACATTTTTGAAGTCCGAAATATGAGCAATCGGTGTAGTAGTCACTTAAGATTTGACAATTTTAATAAATTTTTCAAGTCCGAAATATGAGCAATCGGTCAAGTAAGATTTTGCGCCCGTTTTGGACCTATAAATGAGTGTCGTAAGAGACATGATAAACAGTGGGTTTACTCAGAATAGCGGAACGTTTTACGAGTCTTGTCTCCGAATTGGTAAAGAACTTGGCGGCTGTGTTGATGAGAGAGGCAATTAAAGCTCTCGCAAACCGTACAATCAAATCGCTTCCCACTGATTTCACTCGGTGGCTTCCTCTTCTTTCCATCGTGTTATTACTATAATATTTAATATATATTTTGACATATTATTTGTGAAAAAACAGTTTAGTAGAGAGAATTATAATCATTTCTCTCCACCATTAAAAAAGCAAAACATTAAAATTTCCATAAAATAAACAGAATATTAAAATTTTATTTTCGGAATAGTCTCTCTTTTACTTGGATAAGTTAATTTTACTTAGAATTTGATAAAAAAATTCTTAAAATCACGTAATTAAATTTAAATCTACATCAACCAAGTGCTCTATAAAGTTTTACTCAATTTTAACTAAAAATTACATTGCTGGATTCCAATTCTAAAATCAAAATAGCACTCTAATAAATGCAATTACAATACAAAATTTCCGTAATTATTATAAAATTCTTTTAAATTAAAAAATCCATTTATTAAATGATTCCAATCCTGTTTAACTTTTAAATGTCGTATCACTTCGCCCCACTTTATCATACCAAAATTTCCATAATTATTATAAAATTCTCATAAATTAAAAAATCCATTTATTAAATGATTCCAACCCTCTCTAACTTTTGAATGTCGTGTAACTTGGCCCCACTTTTCTCTAGCTTAGCCTCGAATCCATCGAAATAGAATAACACTTCACACGCAGAGGGCAATTTCTTTGCCAGCGAGCCAAACCAAGAAACGAAGAAAGTACAGCGAAGGAGTACGGGCAAGTTTAGTGCAGTTCCTTTGATTACCTGGACTGGAGAGCCGAGGGAAGGCTCACTGCGGTTCATCTAGAGGTTGCTCCACTCCTATAACCTATGCAAACCTTCGTAGAATCATGAGCCAAATTAAGGGAATTGAAACCCCACAAACCAAGGGTTCGAAACCTCGTTCTCTCCAATGTGTACCTTGTGGCAGGAGGAGGACGCCGTGAGTGCTTTACAACGTAGACAACCGCCAAGCTCAAGTTCTTACATTGTTCTATTTGTGCTATTTGACGGACTTTGCTTCGTATTTGACGGACTGTGCTATTTTATCTCTGTTTTTCTTGAGGGTTTTAAGACCCCTTCTCCCCCGTCCATTTCAGTCCATCCTAATTGACTTAGTTTTATTTTCATATTTTCCAGCACAGGGTTATTTGAAGAATCTTGGAGAAATTTGGACGGACAACAAGAAAAGATTTTAAGAAAATGGAAGAGCAGCAAGGCAAAAATATTAACAAATGCAGGAACGGAACAAAAGACTGGAAAAATATAACAAAATACCCCAGTATATAAGAAAGAAAAGTTGGGACGATTTCTGGAATAGTGGCAAGAAAAAGAAGTCAATTGATATTGATCATAAGCCCAAGCTTGAAAAACAGGTTGAAGCAAAAACGAAAGCATGGACATGGCTGTATCCCCGAAGGAGAAGGTATGCGATCAGCCGGATCCATTGTTGGAAGAAATAAATGAAAGACCATGCAGGGAAATGTGCAACAAAAGCTACTCAGCGAGATACTCTTTGGTCAGCAATGCAAGAACCATCAACATCCTCATTGGATGAAAACTGCAATGATAACATGGGAAACTATGCTGCTGGGAAGGATGTTGTAATGGCTAACTTGGAAGGATGTTTAGGACCAGTGGTGGATGAGAATATTGAGATTAGTAGCTTGGAGGATTCTTCACAGGATTCTCACATGAATCAATAGAAGCACGAGGAATCTTGGAGTCACTATTGGATAAAAGCATTGAGACTATAGGGGTTCTTCATCCAGTGGTTCCACTGGCAGACTTTCAAGGAACGCCAAAGTTTATACTAGCTAAATTGAAAGCTGATAACAAAACCGTGGCAATGATGGAACTTGCTCCCCAGTACATCAGGAAAGGATCACATATAGGGAATAAACTGGCAATACAGGAATGACCCCATCCGTCAAGGCTTCTTCATTTAAAGGTGCCATATAGAGGGGTTCAAAAGTTTACCAAAATCTGAAGAATGGTAGAGGTACTGTCACATACAACGTTATGATCTGGCATTTATGCAAGATGAGGAGAGTTGGGGACTTTCAAAGATCATTGGAATCTACAAGTCTGGTGCTTGAAGAGGGCACTCTAGTGGAAGAAAGCTTCTCAATGTATTGTAAAGTTATTGAACCGCCCAACGTTATTCAACATCGAGCCCCAAAACATCTTTTAGCTTTTCAACGAAGTTTAATTTTCAAAATACAGGAAAAACAACAAATGCAAATCAAAATGACTCTCACATTCTCTAGACATGGATGTCATGAACAATCTGCGAATGATTTGTAGGAACCGTGGCCTCTTCTACTTGAGGTATTTGACGATCACAAAGTTTTTCATGACTGGTTCTCAAAGACCTTTCAAAGGGGTGGGTCGTCTTCTCAGTCCCTTGAAGTTGATTGGCTTGAAACTGAGAAGAAAGTGATTATAATTCACCAATTGCACCAGCTATTGGAACCTTTTATGCTGCGTCGTCTGGCTGAAGATGCAGAGGGGTCACTACCACAAAAGGTATCAGTGGTATTGAAATGTAAAATGTTAGCCCTTCAAGGTGCTATTTATGATTGGATCAAAGCAACAGGTAGTATTAGGCTTTCTCCTCATAATGAGGCCAAGAGAATATCAGACAGTTCCAAAAACCAAATTAGAGCATATGTTCCACTGCAAAACAGGTGTATACAACTTTAAAAAGTGGTGTATTTTGATATGATATCCATTATTGGCTTGACAAAGATACAAGTCAGGATGAAGGTGGTGCAATAGCTATCAAGACTATTGAACTGGATGCAACTCTTGAAGGATGTGCAGTGCAACATAGAGAGAGCCAATGACATGAAACATATAAGTTTCTATCATATTTTAAGCTTTGATTTCAAGATTCAAACATGTCGAGAAGAAAACATATTTACTTTACTTGTTTGCATGCAAGGGAACGCATGTCGTGCATGTGAGAGAGGTTGGTTATTCTTTGTCATCTTTAAATCACGATGACATTTTATTCTTGATACAAAATCCAAAAGCTTTCAGTTTAATGGCTCCAACTCATCCTCTCAAGAGAAGGCTAAATTTTTAGAGGTTGTTCAATAATAATATCAGAGATAATTATCATGATAGATAGGAAGTGTGAAGTGGCTACAATTGAGGGTGGAAAATTTGTAGTTGATCCCAAGACAGGGGAGTTTTGGAGTTTTTTTTGGTGGTTTTTCTCCTCTTGCTAAGAATTCCAACAATGATGAAGAATCACACCCTGAAACTCTTCCAATAAAGATATTATGCATACAACATGGTCATGCAAAATCCATTCAAGCAAATTCATTGACAAGAGAAATGCTGAACACAAACAAGAGCTTCATGTTAGAATGTTGAATTGAGATATTTGTTTGGATGGGTAGGAACACATTGCCTGAGGATAGAAAAGCAACAAGCTAAGTTGCAGAAGAGTTGATTGTCAGTAAAGGAAAGTTGAAGCAAGCTCATGTAACTTGTATTATGGAAGGATTTGAAACTGTCATGTTTAAATCAAATTTTGATGCATGGCCTCAAAGTATAGCTACAACTATATCTAAAAATGGAAGAGGAAAAGTAGCAACCTTGTTGAAACAACAAGGATTTAATGTTAAGGGCCTTCTCAAAGAAACTCTAGTAAAAGAGGAAAATCAACCTTTTATTAATTGTACTGGCAATCTTCAGCTTTGACGAGTAAATGGTAAAAACAAATCATCTATGCCATCAATTGAACAATGCAAATTTTACCGTGGTGAATGCTATATTATGTGATACACTTATCCTCGAGAGGAAAAGGAAGAATACCTGCGTTGCACTTGGATTGAAAAGGGGAATTTTTTAGAAGAAGGAACTACTGGCCTATCACTAATGAGTAAAATGACTGTCATTGAAAGCACAACCGGTTTAGGTTAAGATCTTTGAGGGCAATGAGCGCATCCAAATTTTTGCTATTTTGCAAGGCTTCATTGTCCTTAAGGGTGGACTTAGCTCTGGATATAAGAGGTACATTGCAAAAATAGGCATTACACACTTACAAAGAATATGAACTCAGAACTAGGGGAACAATAGATGATGAGGGTGATCTAGTTGGTAAAGATCGATATATGGGTTCTGCGGAAAGCCTTGTTTGTAACAACATTCAACAATATAAAATTGATATGGTAGATGAGGTCATAAATGTAGGTCATTTTCATCAAAGGACAACACAAGAAGAAGAGGAATTCCCATTCCTAGAGATAGAAGGACAAATTTTGCAGTAGAACTTGTCATCTCTTGAGGACAAGCAATGTCAGGAAGGGGACACTATAATGTTCTTGAAGAATTAATTGCTCAAGGGACGAAGTAACCTATCAAGCCCCATAAGCTATATTTGTCCAAAACGGGGAAAACCCCCAAAAATTCCATTGTTGGGTGAGTTTTAGGACAGCTAGGCAAAGGAACCCAAAATTGGGGCTTGGAGTAGAGATTACTCAATCATTTCAGAGAGTAGAGTCCCTCTAGGAAATATATAAATATAGGAGGATTGAATTCATTTGGATCATCAATTGTGGATTATTTTACCTCTATTTTTCTTGAGCCTTCTCAAGGTTTTAAGATCCCTTCTCCCTAGCCAATTTTGGTGGTGAAAGATTCCACCCTAGTTGACTCAGTTTTATTTTCCTATTTTCTTCTTTGTTATGATACAAGATTATTTGAAGAGTTTTTGGTTTGAAGGATGATTAATGAGTCCCATGAGTTCTACCTAAATTAGTGTTTGTAGTAAGGGAATTACACTCAATTCTGGTCGTGCAAATATAGTGAAAGGAAACAAATGAAGTTCTCGAAAAAATAACCTAGACACAGATTGTACAAACTTCCCTAAGATGATCCTTCTCATTCGTTGACTTGTAGGGAAGATTCCCGATTTTCTTTTTTAATGGTGTTCTTTAGATGGTGTTTGTGGTTGTGGTGCCCTACTCAAATTGGATCCATTTACCCACTACAAATTCTATTGGTTCATTGGTGCAGGGGATAACTGTCGGAATGAGTTGCTGGCTTTATGGGGTGCCCTCTAATGCTACAAATGTCTTGATTTAGACAATCTCGAGGTTGTTGGAGATTCCCTCTCAGTGATCAGATGGATTCAAGGCCAACATTCTCTTGATGTTCCCTCACTTTGCATCTGGGCACAGATGATCTTGGAGCTGAGGTCTACTTTCATGGAGGTCTCTTTCTAACATATCTACAAGGAGAAAAACTCTCAAGTAGGCCTTCTTTCTAAAGGTGGGGTGCCCATGCTTCCTGGGTATATGTTCTTCGAGGTCTTCCAAAGTGGGACGATCTGCGGACAGGGATTGTTTGAGCTATAAGCTCTGCCCTCTGTTAATTTCTCTCTTCCATTCAGAATCATTGCCTGCGCTGAAGCCACCCCTTTTTTTCTCTATCTCTATTCTTATGTCGCTAGTCTCTTTGCAATGTAACCTCATTGGGAGGCAAGGTATTTTTGCTAGTACTAAGATCTAGATTGTTTTTGACATCCACACCACTGAAAAAATACCAATCAAACATGTAAAACAATCCTATCAATATAAGATTGTTATGTTTTTTTCTACTGAAAATAAGAAGAAGATTAGATTAAAGTTTTGAATGCCTTGAGATTTCAGTGATATTCAGAATAAGGAAGGCAGCCGAATTTCATGAATTTTGTAACGAATTAGAGCTTCTTTATTGGGTTTGACAGGCAAATACTGAGGCTCTGGAATAGTTAGAATGTATATGAAGGAACATCAAAACTTCATAGAAGGACAAAGTTCGAGACCACCAGCGTTGGAATCTGTGCTTCAGAGACTAAGCGAAGTCTGTCAAATAGAAAACTCGTAGTTCCTGTGGAAAATCGACTTGCATTGATTGTATCAATAGGAAAGCTAAAGCACAATCCACGATCTGAACTCCTAAAGGGATAGCGCAACAGGGAATCTTTGGAAGCGTGCAAGAGACCCATGGTTATTGGATTGCGAGCTTGAGGCAATTAGGAAGTTGTGCAGTGTTTTGGACATTTGAAAGTGACTTGTTAACGTGGACAACTTACACAAAGCTCCCAATTTGCAAAACTTTCGGGTTATGTAAGAGTCAAGCTACTGGATTCATTACTATTTGTGCAGTGTTTTCACGTTCAAATTTCCTCGTTGACTTAGAAAACGTTAGTGTAGCTCCCACATTAAAAAACTTTCAGGTTTGGTAACAGTCGAGCTACTGGAGTTGTCGGGCCTTGAATATCGTATGAATCTTTTCCAGAAAATGCAGGTCACAGTCTCTTGAAAATCGTAAATGATGTCGTAAGCCCTAGGAGTGCTGAATATTTGAATCAATGTATATTCTGCCCTCTATTGGAATTTTTAATGTCGCATCAACTGTTGTAGTTATGTGAACTGTTGAGCTGAATATCCACCATCGGAGCACGAGTGTACTTGATTGTAATCGGTGGATTGACTTCGGGTTATTTGACGATGGTATGTTGAATTATATCGTGGGAATTCTTATAGCACTCTTATCATATTGTTTGCAATCATATTTTGTAAGTGAGAATTGTTGTACGGTTAATTAAATTTATTTATCTGGTTCTATGTTGTTCATGAGATTTTATTGAAAGTCTGGTCACTTGAGTGTAAAGTGTAAAGTTGGGAAAAAATTCCAATGCTACATTACATGATAAGTCTTCTATGGAACATCGGGCATACTTGATTCCCTGATCCAACATGTAAGGCTTAAATACTTTTAGATTTTCTAATTTCACTATTGAGTAATTGCACATATATGGGAGTAAATTGAGTCTATAGGCATTATTATTGTAAAATCAAGCAGGCCTTGTAGAGGGGCATTCTATGAGTCTAAAACAACAATGGGGTAGTGGTCCACTATAAACACAACCAAAATTCCCTGCTCTTTATGAATTTTCACTGATGGGAGGAGTCTCAATAAGTGAGAAGGTCACCTAAAGGGCATTTTAGGGTTAAGTTATAAGGTGACTCAATGAGTACTTCCATAAGAAAGACATAATTTAGGTTTCAGGCTCTAATAGGAGTCAATTCACTTGCTTGATAGAGACCTATTAAATGAGGCACAAGACCTCGGGTTTGTTTAATATTTTGAGTGTTAGAATGGCCAAAGGTCAAGGCAAGGAAAAAGGGTTTCCAACAATGATTTTCAATGAAACAAAGGTGCATGAAACACTCAAAGAGCCCCCAAGTTGAAGCTAAATCCAAATGAGGGTTAGCTTAGGGCTAGTAACTAAGACAATGAAATTTATGGATGAAATTGAAGTGAACGTGTACTAAAAGAAGGGATTCTATGGAAACTACTATTCTCTTGGCATTTAGACTCTCCAACTCTGGAAATTCCTCTTCCCTATGAATTCGCACCAAACCCTAGCTTGGTTGCTTAGCATTAAGAGGGTTGAATTAGGGCAATAGAAAATAGACAAATTTATGGATTAAAGTAAAGTGATCACCAACAAAAGGAGGGTTAGTGCCTTACCCTTGGGTGGATGGAGTCTCTGAGTTGATTAAATGACTGAAATGTTGCTAAGGAGGAAGGATAAATGATGCCCTATAATTAAAAATCCTAGCAATTACCTATGCAATGGATCAAGAATTTTCATGGGAAAGCTAATCCAAGTTCACCACTAAGTTTATCATTCACATGTTATTCAATGAGTAATGCATCCAATAATGATATATAGATTCTATCAAATAGATTTTCAACAAGTTAGGGCATAATGGAAAACCATATATTCAGTGTATTCCATACGTTAGACATAAAGAAAATAATTATTTAACAATAAGCTCACTTACAAGATAACATGCATGTAATTCCATTCATTTATCCAAGACTGTAGCTTCAAAGACAAATGATTTTCTCCAAATATCAAAGTGCATTCATAGGTCACATCCATACCATAAGAAAAGAGGACCAAAATTCTCTAACAAGAGGCTGAAATCTGCAAGTTGTGGTGATGTTTTGATGCAAATCAATCTCCCTCTATTTATATGAGGGATATGAGTTCCTATTTTAGCATATGATCTGCCTAAAATCATAAAATCATGTGTAACAAGCTAGGTCATAAGTCGACCTAATGCCAATGACAAAACATTAAAATAGCCCATAAGTGTGAGGTGTAGGAGAGAAAAAGCTAGCCTCATCCATACGTAGCCTTTTTTCAGGCATGCATTGAGGGCTAGGGGTGCCACGTGATGTGTAGAAGCCCTCTAAAATCATCTCCTAAGGTCTGGCCCTTAGGTCTCTGTCAATCTCCCTCTGTGGACCCTAATTTTCATCTTAAGGCTTAAAAGTGGTCTCATGGGTCTCCATGTGGTCAAAATGCCTACCTCTGCTCCAACATTGAGGGCTTCCAAGGTGGTGCTAGCCCTCCCATGTCTCAAGGTGTGAGACCATCCTCCTCGAGGCCTTGGATCAACTACCATGCCTCTGATTGATGCTAAGCTGGCTTAGGGCATGCTAATGATGGGTAAAGTCAACAATGTAGGGAAAAGTGTAGGAACACTATGGGTGCTGGAGGTGCCCAAGGGTACATATGATGCTCTATAACTGCTTGAAGTCCCATGGCTCTCAGTGCCTCACCGTTGGGTGTCAATATGTCCCTCTGGAGGAATTGGAACCTAGTTAAGTTGCTTAGACCATGGAAGGAACCACCTATCAATTATAATTAATATCGAATGCTGCAACCTTCACCATTAATCACATTTAATCATTTTTTCATCTAAGTGAAACAAGCTTGAAAGTAATGGGCATGTTAACACCTCATATAAGGCTTCCTGTCAAAATTGTGGTTTTGATCTCACAGTAGTGTTACCTCCTTGGGTAGGAGTGGTTAATAAACAATCTTATTAGGTGTTCTTAGCACCTAATGGGAAGTGACATGTCCTTTGTCCACCCTTCAATTGGTAGGCGTCATGTGAATAATGATGGAATGGAGGGGAAAGACTTCATGGCCAAGTTCCACGGTCAGAGGGATCAACTTGATTGGGAATCCTCATCCTGGGTGCATAGATGTGAGGAGGGAGCAATCGTGGATGCATGAGTTACCAACTTGGCCTGGGTTTTCCACCCCTATTATGCCTTTTACTTTCTTTTGATTTTTCTTTGTATCACTGTTTGTAGCCCAAATGGTTAGAGCTTGCTTTGTATAATGTATAACTATTATTACCCCCTTTTTGGTGGGGAAGTTCATTGCCCATCAGGGGCTGGGACATGCAAGGATTCATATGAAGAGCATCATATGCTTAAGCATTGATTAATGGCCATAATGAGTGAGGTAGAGCCCAGGTGCTAATCTGTATATCCCAACCATGTTTTGCATTTTGATATTCATTTCTTTTGTTTTGCATGTGGCCATCATATTCTCTTTCTGTTTATTCGAGCTATATCAACCTCTAGGTCAAATTCTCGGGCCCTACCCAGGTATAAGGATGTGTGAGTTCCAAATCTTAATGAACCAATGACCAGTTGAACTCGAAGAATAGAGGTGGAATAAGGGATTATAATGTAAGATGGAAAGTGGTAAGTATGGAATAGGGAGAGATGACACCATGTTATTTGAGTCACAAATTCCAAGTAGTGCTTCTCTTATATTGATTGGGCTATTAGGGGGGTCCCATTAGACTAAGAGATTAAACTCCCATTTAAGGTGAGGGAACAAGATCATAGTCAAAAATCCTTTTCCTTCCAGGTTACCCCATAATCCATGCCAAATACCCAAATAGAAACAAGAATAAGCACTTGGTTTCAAAATGAATGAAGTACCTTTTTATCGAAAGCCCACCTTCCAACATGTGCTCTTGCTAGATGAGCGAGGAAACATATGATTGATGCAGGTGGTTGAGATATGAATGGCAAGTCATCATCAACTATTGGTGGTTGCTAGGGGTTGTTCGCTGGAAGAGATGATGGGAGAAAATTTTCTTCTATGGGGTCACCCACTTTTGCTGGGCAACATTTGGCTCCAACTGGGACATGAGCTCACCGTAGAGCGCATGATCCATGTACTCAAACAACAAGTTCATGAGAACTCCAACCATCTCCTGTAATCACAGACATGTAACTTGCACATTCTAATAAACCTATTTAATAGCATGTGCACTAGTCATAGGGTAAATCCCATATTTTGTATGAAAATAATAAATCCATAAAAAAAGTAAAATCTAATCTAAATACATTTACTCTATATAAAAACATGATATAGATACTACTAGCTTGTGAAAAGATATGTAATGTACCTACATTACCATGCAAGGCCAGCATTTAAGGAATGGCCTAAGTATAGTCATACAACCAATGTAAATAACATATTATTAGATCAATATGACAACATGTTCCTTTTGAGTCATTATGAGATATCGCAACCAATTATCACTTCCTCCTTCGTAATATTTGCATGATGAATCATAAGGGTGAGAGGTAGGAAAATAAGATGACCATGTATCAAGGGTCATGTATGAGGAGGGAAGAGAGGAATCCGACTTGTGCCATTGGATCCTTTCTCTCGGAGTAAGAATAAAATACTCGATCAAACTCAATTATTTACTTTTTAATATTTTTCATTTAAATTACACAAAATGAGGTTGGAGTTTCAAATCGACACCAATTTCAAAGTTAGTATTATAAACCATAAATATTATTTATTTTTAATAATTTTAATTTAAATTACGAAAATGAGGTTGGAGTAGTAAACGTGTTTTAAAGTCATTTGATGTAGCGGAATTTTCTACATTGAAATTCGACGTCTGCATCCGGCAAAACGCGCCGCGCAGAAAGTCGCGGGAGAGGCTGCTCCATGGCAGAGCTTTCGTTAACCTCCTCCGCCAAAGTCCTTACGAATTGAGTGATAAGTATCACTGCTAACACGTTCCGCTACGCTGGCTCGTCAATTATCGCTATGGGTAAAGCCATTGCTCATTATGACTCTTAAGACTTCTTGAAAGTCAGAATTTATAGCCCTTAACGGGACGACAGGTAAGTTCACCCGTCAACTGACGGCGTTAACTCTGCCGTCAAACGGTGAATAAATAAAAGATTCAGTCATACAACGGATAAATTTATCTATCGTTCGATTTAACTCGTCATTTTGACGGAAAGGCCGGTAAGTTCATCCGTCATCTGATGAATTTTAAATTCGCCGTTAAATGATCCATAAATAAAAGATTCGGTCAGACGATGCCTAAGTTTATCCTCTGTTATCTGATACGGATTGCAACACATCAAAATTGCGCGTCTGCATAGTCGGGGAAAATAAAATGTTAAAATCCGTAATCTGAGGATGCACATCCTGCATAGTTAATGTCAATAAAAAGTTGAAATCCGGCCACTGGCACATGTTTGCATTTTGCCACCCTTTGCGCTGCTGCAAACCGTGGATGTCAAAATTTTGTTTTCCAGGGAAAATAAAACTTTGCAATCCGTGATGTAAATCGTTCAGGTGTTTTCAAAAATGCAAGATCGAAAAATTTTATTGGCATATTGGAGCCTTCTGTGAAAAATTATTTTATTTTGAAATCCGGCCACGGGCGCATGTTTGCATTTTGCCATCCATTCCGCTGAAAATTTTTGACAGCCGGAGGTGAACGGCTGGTCGGTTACATGAAATTTTATTTTATTTTGATATCCGGCCACGGGCGCCAGTTTGCGTGTTGCCTTCCTTTGCACTAATTTTTATTTTCCACGGAAAATAAAAATTTCAAATCCGAATTACCCACAATTTGAGATTTGACCATTTAATTATTAAGAAAAGTCTTTTTGCCATGGTCTGCCTTTAGGATTTGACAATTTTAATAAAATTTTCAAATCCGAAATGTGCTTCGGTCACTTAAGATTTGACAATTTAATACTTTTTTCAAATCCGAAATGCAGTCACTCCCTTAAGATTTGACAATTTTAATAAATTTTTCAAGTCCGAAATATGAGCAATCGGTGAAGTAAGATTTTGCGCCCGTTTTGGACCGATAAATGAGTGTCGTAAGA
Organism: Pinus taeda; assembly: GCA_000404065.3. Taxonomy (NCBI): domain Eukaryota; kingdom Viridiplantae; phylum Streptophyta; class Pinopsida; order Pinales; family Pinaceae; genus Pinus; species Pinus taeda. The sequence continues at coordinate 180,291 of APFE030192367.1, forward strand.
GTCACTTAAGATTTGACAATTATAATAAAATTTTGAAGTCCGAAATATGAACAATCGGTCAAGTAAGATTTTGCTCCCGTTTTGGACCTATAAATGAGTGTCGTTAGAGTCATGATAAGCAGTGGGTTTACTCAATAACAGTGCAAAAAAGAGTGGGTTTACTCAGAATGGCCGAACGTTTTACTCGTCTCGTCTCCGAATTGGTAAAGAACTTGGCGGCTGTGTTGACGGGAGAGGCAATTAAAGCTCTCATAAACAGTATAATGAAATCGCTTCCCACTGATTTCACTCGGTGGCTTCCTCTTCTTTCCATCGCGTTGTTACTCGGTGACTTCCTCTTGTTTCCATCGCGTTATTACTATAATATTTAATAAAAAATTTGACATATTATTTGTGAAAAAAAATATAATATTTAATAAAAAATTTGACATATTATTTGTGAAAAAAGTTTAGTAGAGAGAATTATAATCATTTCTCTCCACCATTAAAAAACAAAATAAAATATTAAAATTTTATTTTAGGAATAGTCTCTCAAAATTTTTATTTTAGGAATAGTCTCTTTTTTACCATTTGGATAAGTTAATTTTACTTATAATTTGATAAAAAATTCTTAAAATCACATAATCAAATTTAAATCTACATCATCCAAGTGCTCTATAAAGTTTTGCTCAATTTTTTTTAACTAGAAATTACATTGCTGGATTCCAACTCTAAAATCAAAATAGCACTCCAATGAATGCAATTACTATACCAAAATTTCCATAATTATTATAAAATTCTTTTAAATTAAAAAATCCATTTATTAAATGATTCCAATCCTATTTAACTCTTAAATATCGTGTAACTTGGCCCCACTTTATCATACCAAAATTTCCATAATTATTATAAAATTCTAATAAATTAAAAAAATCCATTTATTAAATGATTCCAACCCTCTCTAACTTTTAAATGTCGTGTAACTTGACCCCACTTTTCTCTAGCTTAGCCTCGAATCCATCGAAATAGAATAACATTTTCACACGCAGAGGGCAATTTCTTTGGCAGGGAGCCAACCTAAGAAACGAGGAAAGTATAGCGAAGGAGGACGGGCAAGGTCAGTGCAGTTACTTTGATTACCTGAAAAAAGGTCAGTGCAGTTACTTTGATTACCTGGACTAAAGAGCTGGGGGAAGGCTCACTACGGTTCACCTAGAGGTTGCTCCACTCCTATAACCTACGCAAACCTTCGTAGAATCATGAGCCAAATTAAGGGAATTGAAACCCCACGAACCAAGGGTTTCGTTCTCTGCAATGTGTACGTACCTTGTGGCAGGAGGAGGAGGCCGTGAGTGTTTTACAAAACAACCACCAAGTTCGACAAAGTAAAGGGAAGTTGTTCTTACATTGTTCTATTTGTGCTATTTGACGGACTTTGCTTCGTATTTGAAAGACCGTGTTATTTTATCTGTGTTTTTCTTGAGACTGAGGTCTGTGGGTTTTAAGACTCCTTTAGTGTGAAAGGTTACATCCTAGTTAACTTTGTTTTATTTTCATATTTTCTAACATGAAGTTATTGATGAGCTTCGTCGTTGGGTAATTATATGGACCTTAATACACCTTTGAATTTGCTAAAATCAACTCTTCTCATAATTCCTTACATGTTTTAATTGTATTTTGCTTAATGAGATGAGTAAAAATAGATATTATGTCTAGTGATCTAATGTGCATTGATTGTAGGTTTTTTGGAGCAAATCATGGCAATTTTGGCTAATTAAGGTGCAGGAATTTGAATGAGACAAGAAAGAGAGATTATAGGGGATGGATCTTCCTCATTAAATCCTCACTCATTCGAATATCCCTCAATCAAATCACATTAGCTCGGAGTTGCAAGCAGCCGAGTCGTGGTGATCATTGGCAGTGGAGCCAGCTATAGTTAAGAACCAGTGGTTTGAGAGCCAAGCCTCCCTAGATTTAAGGAAATTTTTGGAGAATTCAATGGTATAAATAAGGAAGCTTAGAGCCTCATTAGCCAAATTAAGGGAATTGAAACCCCACAAACCAAGGGTTCGAAACCTCATTCTCTTCAATGTGTACCTTGTGGTAGGAGGAGGACACCGTGAGTGTTTTACAATGTAGACAACCGCCAAGCTCAAATTCTTACATTGTTCTATTTGTGCTATTTGTTAAAAACCGGTTCATCTTGAATTTGGGAGCCAAGCCTCTCTAGATTTAAGGAAAGTTTTGGAAACTTAAGTGGTATAAATAAGGAGGCTTAGAGCCTCATTAGCCAAATTAAGGGAATTGAAACCCCACACACCAAGGGTTTGAAACATCGTTCTCTCCAATGTGTACCTTGTGGGAGGAGGAGAACGCCGTGAGTGTTTTACAATGCAGACAACCGCCAAGCTCAAGTTCTTACATTGTTCTATTTGACGGACTTTACTTCGTATTTGACAGACTCTGCTATTTTATCTCTGTTTTTCTTGAGGGTTTTAAGACCCCTTCTCCCCTGTCAATTTCAGTCCATCCTAATTGACTTTATTTTCATATTTTCCAGCACAGGGTTACTGAAGAATCTTGGAGAAATTTGGACGGACAACAAGAAAAGATTTTAAGAAAATGGAAGAGCAGCAAGGCAAAAATATTAACAGATGCAAGAATGGAACAAAAGACTGGAAGAATAATAAAATACCCTAGTATATAAGAAAGAAAAGTTGGGACGATTTCTGGAATAGTGGCAAGAAAAACAAGTCAATTGATATTGATCATAAGCCCAAGCTTGAAAAACAGGTTGAAGCTAAAACGAAAGCATGGACATGATTGTATCCCCCGAAGGAGAAGGTATGAGATCAGCCACCATGCAGGGAAATATGCGACAAAAGCTACGCAGCGAGATACTCTTTGGTCAGCAATGCAAGAACCATCAACATCCTCATTGGATGAAAACTGCAATGATAACTAGGGAAACTATGCTGCTGGGAAGGATATTGTAATGGCTAACTTGCAAGGATGTTTAGGATCAGTGGTGGATGAGAATACTGAGATTAGTAGCTTGGAGGATTCTTCACAGGATTCTCACATGAATCAATAGAAGCACGAGGAATCTTGGAGTCACTATTGGATAAAAGCATTGAGACTACAGGGGTTCTGCATGAAGTGGTTCCACTGGCAGACTTTCAAGGAACGCCAAAATTTTTACTAGCTAAATTGAAAGCTGATAACAAAACCGTGGCAATGATGGAACTTGCTCCCCATGACATTGGGAAAGGATCACATATAGGGAATAAACTGGCAATACAGGAAATAATGACCCCATCCGTCAAGGCTTCTTCATTTAAACGTGCCATATAGAGGGGTTCAAAAGTTTACCAACATCTGAAGAACGGTAGAGGTACTGTCACATTAAACATTATGATCTGGCATTTCTGCAAGATGAGCAGAGTTAGGGACTTCCAAAGATCATTGGAATCTATGATCTGGCATTTCTGCAAGATGAGCAGAGTTGGGGACTTTCAAAGATCATTGGAATCTACAGGTCTGGTGCTTGAAGAGGCCACTCTAGTGGATGAAAGCTTCTCAATGTATTGTAAAGCTATTGAACCTGGTGCTTGAAGAAGCTTCTCAACGTATTGTAAAGCTATTGAACCTGGTGCTTGAAGAAGCTTCTCAACGTATTGTAAAGCTATTGAACCTGGTGCTTGAAGAGGTCACTCTAGTGGAAGAAAGCTTCTCAATGTATTGTAAAGATATTGAACCGCTCAACGTTCTTCAACATCGAGCACCAAAACATCTCTTAGCTCTTCAACGAAGTTACAGGAAAAGCAACAAAGTCAAATCAAAATGACTGTCACATTCTTTAGACATGGATGTCATGAACAATCTGCGAATGAATTGTAGGAACCGTGGCCTCTTCTACTTGAGGTATTTGACAATCACAAAGTTTTTCATGACTGGTTCTCAAAGACCTTTCAAAGGAATGGCTCGTCTTCTCAGTCACTTGAAGTTGATTGGCTTGAAATTGAGAAGAAAGTGATTATAATTCACCAATTGCACCAGATATTGGAACCTTTTATGCTGCGTCGCCGGGTTGAAGATGTAGAGGGGTCACTACCACAAAAGGTATCAGTGGTATTGAAATGTAAAATGTCAGCCCTTCAAGGTGCTATTTATGATTGGATCAAAGCAACAGGTAATATTAGGCTTGATCATCAGAATGAGGCCAAGAGAATATCAGTTAGTTCCAAAAAAAAAAATTAGAGTATAGATTCCACTGCAGAACAGGTGTATGGAGTTGCGAAAGACAACAACTTTAAAAACTGGTGTTTTTCGCTATTATATACATTATTGGCTTGGCAAAGATACAAGTAAGGATGAAGCTGTTGCAATATCCAACAAGACTATTGAATTGGATGCAACTCTTGAAGGATGTGCGGTGCAGCATAGAAAGAATCAATGACATGAAACATATAAGTGTCTATCATATTTTAATCCTTGCATCATACCGGAAGAAGGTGGCTTGCATCATACCGGAAGAAGGTGGTGTTGCTTTAGGATTCAAACATGTTGAGAAGAAAACATATTCAGTTTACTTGTTTGCATGCAAGGGAACGCATGTTGTGCATGTGACAGGGGTGCCTTATTCTTGGTCATCTTTAAATCATGATGACATTTTTATTTTTGATACAAAATCCAAAGGATTTCAGTTTAATGGCTCCACTCAAGAGAAGGCTAAAGTTTTAAAGGTTGTTCAATATATCAAAGATAATTATCATGATGGGAAGTGTGAAGAGACTACAATTGAGAATGGCAAATTTGTAGCTGATCCGGAGACGGGAGCTTTGGATTTTTTTTAGTGGTTTTGCTGCTCTTCACAAGAAGTCCAACAATGACGATGAATCACAACCTTAAGCTCTTCCAACAAAGCTATTCTACATACAACAGGGTCACGCAAAACTCATTAAAGGAAATTCATTGACAAGAGAAATGCTGAACACAAACAATAGCTTAATGTTAGATTGTGGAATTGAGATATTTGTTTGGATGTGTAGGAACAAATCGCTTGAGGATAGAAAAGCAACAAGCTAAGCTACAGAAAAGTTGATTGCCAGTAAAGGAAGGTTGAAGCAAGATCATGTAACTCGTATTATGGACAGGTTTCAAACTGTCATGTTTAAATCAAATTTTGTTACATTGCCTCAAAGAACTGATACAACTGTATCTGAAAATGGAAGAGGCAAAGTAGCAACTTCGCTGAAATGACAAGGATTTAATGCTAAGGACCTTCTCAAAGTAACTCCAGCAAAAGAGGAAAATCAACCATTTATTAATTGTACTAGCTATCTTCAGGTTTGATGAGTAAATGGTAAAAACAAACCGCCTATGCCATCGAGTGAACAATGCAAATTTTACAGTGGTGATTTCTATATTATGCGATGCGCTTATTCTGGAGAGGAAAAGAAAGAATACCTTCTTTGCACATAGATTGAAAAGGGGAAGCACTTGGATTGGAAAAGTGAGTGTTTCAGAAGAAATAACTACTGGCCTATCATTAATGAGTAAAATGGCCGAGTCATTGAAAGTACAACCGATTTAGACTAAGTTCTTTGAGGACAATGAGCCCATCCAATTTTTTGTTATTTTGCAAAGCTTCATTGTCCTTAAGGGTGGACTTAGCCTTGTGTATAAGAGGTACATTGCAAAAAAAGGGATAACTAGTGACACCTACAAAGAAGATGAACTCAGAACTGGGGGAACAATAGATCATGAGGGTGATCTTGCTGGTAAAGATCAATATATGGGTTATGCGGAAAGCCTTGTTTGTAACAACATCCAATGGTATAAAATTGATATGGTAGATAAGGTCATAAATGCAGGTCATTTTGATCAAAGGACAGCACATGAAGAAGAGGAAGTCCCATTTCACTAGAACTTGTCATCACTTGAGGACAAGCAATGTCGAGAAGGGGATACTGTAATGTTCCCAAAGAGTTAATTATTCAAGGGATGAAGTAGCCTATCAATAATACCCATAAGCTATAGCCCTCCAAAGAATGAAAAACCACAAAAATTCCACTGTTGGGCGAGTTTTAGGGTATCTGGGCAAATGAACCCAAACTTGGGGCTTGGAGTAGAGATTACTGACCCAAACTTAGGGCTTGGAGTAGAGATTACTTAATCATTTCAAAAAGAAAAATCTCTCTAGGAAATCTATAAATATGGGAGGATTCAATTCATTTGGATCATCAATTGTGGATCATTTTATCTCTATTTTTCTTGAGCTAGAGGTTGAGGGTTTTAAGATCCCTTCTCCCTTGTTAATTTCTGGGGTTTTAAGATCCCTTCTCCCTTATCAATGGTAAATTTCGGTGGTGAAAGATTTTACCTAATTGACTCAGTTTTATTTTCTTATTTTCTTTTTTGTTATGGACCAAGGTTACTTGAAGAGCTTTGAAGGATGATTAATGTGTCCCACGAGTTTTTCCTAAATTAGTCCTTGTAGTAAGGGAATTGCACTCAATTCTGGTCGTGCAAATATAGTTAAAGGCAACACAACGAAATTTTTGAAAAAATAGCCTAGACGCAAAATGTACAAACTTCCCTAAGACGAAAGTTTTGAAGCATATAAGTGCCTTGAGACTTCAACGGTAGTCAGAATAAGTAAGATTGAAGGCAGCAAAATTTCATGAATTTTGTAACGAATTAGGGCTTCTTTAGTGGCTTTGACTGGCAAATACTGAGGCTCTGGAACAGTAAGATTGTATACGCAGGAGAACCGAAACTTCATCGCAGGACAAAATCCGAGACCACTAGGGCTAGAATCCGTGCTTCAGAGATTAAGCGAAGTCCGTCAAAGAAAACACTCGCAGTTCCTGTGGGAAATCGACTTGCATTGATAGTCTTGGCAGGAAATCTGAAGCACAATCCACGATCTAGACACCTAAAGGGAGAGTGCAACATGGATTTTATGGAAGCGCGCAATAGACCCAAGGTTATTGGAGTGTGGGCCTAAAGCAATTAGGAAGTTATGTAGTGTTTTGGACGTTTCAAAGTGCCTTGTTGACTTGGACAACATAAGCGGAGCTCCTTGATTGCAAAACTTCTGGGTTAGGTAATAGTCGAGCTTCCGGATTCGTTACTAATTGTGCAGTGCTTTGACATTCAAATTGCCTCGTTGACTTGGACATCGTAAGCGTATCTCCCACATCTCGAAACTTTCGGGTTTTGTAACAGTCGAGCTACTCGAGATGTCGGGCCTTGAATATCGAATGAATCTTTTCCAAAAAATGCAGGTTAGACTCTCTTGAAAATCGTAAGTGATGTTGTAATCCCTTGGAGCGCTAAATATAGGAATCATTATGGATTCTACCCTCTGTTGAAATTTGTAATGTCGCATGAACTGTTGTAGTTATGTGAACTGTTGAACTGATTATCCACCATCGGAGCACGAATGTACTCGATTGAAATCTGTGGATTGACTTCGGGTTATTTGATGATGGTCTGTTGAATTATACAGTGGGAATTCTTATAGCACTGTTATCATATTCTTTGCAATCATATTTTGTAAATGACAATTGTAGTACTGTTAATTACATTTATTTATTTGGTTGTAAACTGTTCATGAGATTTTATTGAAACTAGTCGCGTAACGGTAAAGTTATGGCAAAAATTCCACTGCTACACTATACGATAAGTCCTATATGGTAAGTGGGGCCTACTCCTCGATTTCCTCATCTAACATGAAAGGTTCAAATAATTTTAGATTCTCCACTTTCACTATTGAGTCACTCCACATATATGGGAGTAAATCGAGTTTGTAGGCATTGTTGTTGCAAGATCTAGCAAGCCTTGTAGAGGAGCACCCTATGAGGCTAAAACAATAATGCGATAGTGACCCACTATCAACACAACCAAAATTACCCGCTCTTTACAGATTTTGGGAGGAGTCTCAATAAGTGAGAAGGTCACCTAAAGGGAATTTTAGGGCTAAGATACAAGGTGACTCAATGAGGACTTCCATAAGAAAGACATAAATTAGGTTCAAGGCTCTAATAGGAGGCGATTCACTTGCTTTATAGAGACCTATTAAATGAGGCACAAGACCTAGGGTTTGTTTAATATTTTGAGTGTTGGGATGGCCAAAGGTCAAGGCAAGGAAAAAGGGTTTCCAACAATGATTTTCAATGAAACAAAGTTGCATGAAACACTCAAGGAGCTCCCAAGTTGAAGCTAAATACAAATGAGGGTTAGCTTAGGGTTAGTAACTAAGGAAATGAAATTTATGAATGAAATTGAAGTGATTGTGTACCAAAAGAAGGGATTATGTGGAAACTACTATTCTCTTGGCATTTAGACTCTCCAACTCTGGAAATTTCTTTTCTTTAGGAATTTGCACCAAACCCTAGCTTGGTCGCTTGGCCTTAAAAGGGAAAAATTACAAAAAGAGAGAAGAGACAAATTTATGGATTAAAGTTAAAGTGATCACCAACAAAAGGAGGGATAGTGCCTTATCCTTTTGTGGATGGAGTCTATGAGTTGATTAAATGACCAAAAAAATGCTAAGGAGGAAAGATAAATGATGCCCTAACATTAAAAACCCTAGCAATTACCTATGAAATGGATTAAGAATTGTCATGGGAGAGCTAATAAAAGTTCACCACTAGGATTATCATTCACATGTTATTCAATGAGTAATGCATGCAATAATGATTTATAGATTCTATCATATAGATTTTTAACAAACTAGGGCATAATGGAAAACCATAGATTCAATGTATTTCATACATTAGACATAAAGAAAATAATCATTCAACAATAAGCTCACTTACAAGATAACTTGAATGAAATTCCATGTATTGATTCAAGACAATAGCCTCAAAGACAAATGATTTTCTCCAAATATCAAAGTGAATTCGTCGGTCACATCCATACCACAAGAAAAGAAGGCCAAAATTCTCTAACGGGAGGATGAAATCTCCAAGTTATGATGATGGTTTGATACAAATCAATCTCCCTCTATTTATATGAGGGATCTGAGTTCCTATTTTAGCCTATGATCCCTCTAAAATCATAAAATAATGTGCAACAAGATAGGTCACAAGTCAATGTAATAGCCAATGATAAAACATTAAACTAGCCCATAAGTGTGAGTTGTAGGAGAGAGAAAGCTAGCGTCATCCATACGCAACCCCTTTTTGGGCATGCATTGAGGGCTAAGGGTGCCATGTGATGTGTAGAAGCCCTCTAAAATCATCTCCTAATGTTTGGCCCTTAGGTCCTTATCAATCTCCCTCTATGCACCCGAGTTTTCATCTTGGGGATCAAAAGTGGTATCATGGGTCTCCATGTGCTCAAAATGCCTACCTATGCTCTAACGTTGAGGGCTTCCAAGGTGGTGCTAGCCCTCCTATGTCTCAAGGTGTGAGACCGACCTCCTCCGAGCCTTGGATCAACTGCCATCCCTCTAATCAATGTTAATTTGGTTGGGGACATGCTAATGATGGGAAAAGTCAACAATGCAGGGAAAAGTGTTGGAACACTGTGGGTGTTAGAGGCACACAAGGATACATATGATTATCTATAACTACTTGAAGTCTCATGGTTCTTAATGCCTCACCTGTGGGTGCCAATATGACCCTCTGGAGGACTTGGACCCTAGTTAAGTTTCCCGAACCATGAATGGAACCACTTATCAATTACAACCTTCACCATTAGGCGCATTTAATCATTTTTTCATCTAAGTGCAACAAGCTTGAAAGTAATGGGAAAGTTGACACCTCATATAAGGCTTCCCGTCAAAATTTTGGTTCTGATATCACACTAGTGTTAACTCCCTAGGTAGGAGTGGTTAATAGACGATCCTATTAGGTGTTCTTAGCACCTAAGGGGAAGTGACATGTCCTTGGTCCACCGTTTAATTGAAAGGTGTCATGTGAATAATAATGGAATGGAAGGGAAAGACTTCATGGCCAAGTGCCATGGCCAGAGGGATCAATTTGATGGGGAATTCTCATCCTAGGTATATAGATGTGAGGAGGTAGCAATCATGGATGCATGAGTTACCAACTTGGCCTGGGTTTTCCACCCCTCTTATGCCTTCTACTTTCTTTTGATTTTTCTTTGTATTACTTCTTGTAGCCTAAAGGGTTAGAGCTTGCTTTGTATGATGTATAACTACTATTACCCCCTTTGCGGTGGGCTAGTTCATTGCCCATCAGGGGTTGGGACACACAATATTCATCTGAAGAGAAAACTATGCTCAGGAACTGATTGATCGCCATAATGAGTGAGGTAGAGCTCATGCTAGGCTTTTTCCCACGTGCTAATGTGTATATCCCAACCATCTTTTGCATTTTGATATTCATTTCTTTTGTTTTTCTTATGGCCATCATAAGCTCTTTCTATTTCTTTTAGCTACAACAACCTCCAAGGAAAATTCCCCAGCCCTACCTAGGTATAAGGATGTGTGAGGGCCAAATCCCAATGAACCAATGATTAGTTGAACCTGAAGAATGGAGGTGGGATAGGGGCTTATTGTTTAGTCAATTTAGTGTCCTAAATTGCTACATAAATTATCAATCCGAGTGTCGTAAACTGATGAAGTGTAGTGCACTATATGTGCTAGATAACCTTTTCTTACTATTTTCAATTTTATGTTGTTTTTGGGGGTTTTGTGCTTTTGACCTCCTAGAATGCTACAATGTAATTGAAATCCTAATCTACTGCTAAAGTGAGAGTTTTTAAAAGTACTTTTTAGATCAAGTTTGGAAATGGAGTTTCAAGAAGATGAAGACAAAGCTTATATTCTTGCTTATTGTAATGTTTTCCAAAATATGAGTTTAAAAGACTTCTTGAAACTGCTATCTATAAACTGAAAACTTGAATGAGAAAATGAAGGTGCAACTATCTATATCAAACTAAGAATGAAGTACTAGAAATGAAACTACTACTTCTATTGTCTATTCTATTTGCGGAATTAAAGTCTAACTGCAATTTAAACTAAAGGCAAAAGTAAAAACTTGAAACTGGAAACTAATGATCAACCAATAATCTCATCCATAAACATAACACTTCACCAATTAACTTAAAAATAAGTCAGCTAAAGGCTCCAGAAATATCATTTTATAGCATGAGAGAATGACATTAAACTATCTAAATAAACAACAAGTAAACTCATTTACAAACATAATACTTCGCCAATTAACTTAAACTCAGTTAGCTAAAGGGTCCAAAAATATCATTGTATAATATGAGGAAATAACATAAAAACTATCTAACTCTAACTAGTGAATAGCAAGTAAATCTCATTCATAAGTTCCATACTTCACCAATTAGATCTGAAGGTAAACCATCAACTAAAGGCTACGAAAACATGTACTTATGTTATGAGTGACTATATTAAGAAAGAAAAGGTACTAAACAATAAGTAAATCTCATTCATAAGTTCCATACTTTGCCAATTAGATCTGAAGGTAAACCATCAACTAAAGGCTACGGAAATATGTACTTATGTTATGAGCATCTATCCTATTGAACAAAAAGCATGAACACTTGGAATTTGAAAGCTAAAGAACAACAGAAGAAGTGAGTCCCAACAATGCTACTAAAAAGCTCAAGCATAAACAAAATTAAAGTCCTACTGCTACTCTGAACTACATCTATCAAGGTTAGTAAAAACAAGTGACAAGCTACATTACAAATACAGTGTTAAAGCGATTATGAACATAAATGAAACATAAGCAATATATAGTGGAACGAAATAAAATACAAATGGAAACATACAGAAATGAAAACGAAACCTCAGCCACGCAGGGGCCCTCCGCACAACCTTGGATTATCAACACAAATCTACTTCAAACGCTCAGGCAACCATATACGAAAACAAAGTTTTTATATCATGAAAGAAGAGAACTGCGTGTCTCTTGATTACAAAAGGGAAATCACACTATTTCAACAATAAAACTGTTTACTTGTTTGCGTTCCAAACGCTTCAATTTATAGGAGAAATTGCTAACTATTTCTAAGAGGAAATTCTTCCACGTTAGACACGTGAACAGGTCATGTGTCGAGGATTTAGCCTTCCGGTTGGCACAAATAGTAAATATTCGCATAGTGGATGTTGGATTTAGTTATGCAGGTGGCAAAATGAATCCTCGGGTTCAGGAACAACCTCAGACTCAATTATGTGCCATAATAGAGTTCTAACTACTATAGAACTTCTCCATTGACTCCCCTTTGACCAGGGTCTTTTCCTTCGAATCTGATCAAGTGAATAGGACCCTATCCATGTGTTGACATTTCTTGAGCTACCCATGTGGCTCGTTCCTCCTCTTGACACCTGTAACTTGCAAAAGCATGAAGATGGCTGTGGAATTTCCAGTTAGCTGCAGAAAGTGGCTACATTCCGTAGCTGAGAAACAAAACCTTGTCCAAATAACACACATAAAAATATAATTTGAAAATCACTAAAATATACTCCTGGGATCAACATGCAATGAATTTTGAGGGCTTAAGATGCACTGGAATGTGAAAACAGAGGAAGAAGGGTGAAGAAAATGCTTGAAAGAGAGGTAGTTTTGGGGCTCAACATACCCCCACTGTGAAGTTGTTGCATGTCCTCATGCAACCAAAATTGTAACAATCCTCCTTCTACAACATTTGCTCTGAAACCTCTGCTAGAAAATCCAACCTCTTCTTCTTCTTCTTTGTTGCTACTGCCATTCTGGGTTTCCTCATAAGGCATCTATATTTGAGGTTGATGAGGGACCTGCTTAGCTTCCTATTTTTCTTCTTCAATTTTCTATTTTTCTTATGCCATAATCCCAAATGAAGCATGGTATTGTCCTGAATGATTTTGTCTATTTTGTTTTGCTCCTTCAAAGCTTCATTTTCCCCTTGTATATGCTTGTTTAGGACCTCTAATTCGTAGATTTCTTGTTTTAATGAATGAATCAGAGTTTCCTGTGGTGTAACTGGCTGGTTAGATGAAGTCCCTTATTCTGCTGTTGTGTTCTTTTGCTTCAATGATTCAATGAAATCATAGGTTTGCTGTTGAGCCTGGTAAATCTCTGGAGATGCTTTTCTTGGACTATTTTCAAAGTCTAGTTGAGGAGAAAGAGAATATTGTAGACTATGCTTGATTGAGGTGTTATCTGATGATTGAGTTGGAGTCTCCCCTCCCAAGTCTATGAATCGAGCTTCCATTGTTTGTGTTTTCTTCAACTTGCCTTTAAGCCTAGAGCTTCTTCGTAGACTTTGTGAGCCTATATTCCTTTCTTCTATGACCTATCTCTTCTTCCCTTTTTCTTTTGCTTTCTTGGACTGTTCTTTAATGTGGACTAATCTTTCAGAGAGCCATTGTCTTCTTCTGATGAAGGCTCAGGAGTTTGGTAGATTTCTTCAATTTTTCTTTTTCCTTTCTATTTTGTTTGCTTCATGATTTCAGTCAGAGTTTTAGAGGGCAGTTCTTCCTCACAATTTTCTTTTGTTGAATTGGTAGGAGTATTTTGAATTTTTAGAGTTGCTCTTCTTCTCTTACTCCTCTTTACTGAACTCCCTTCAGGCATCTCAAGTGGGTCTTGGAAAAAGTTCCTGATTAGGAAGTTTTCCCATGTATCTCCCATATCCTTGAAATGATTTTCAACTAAGATCTTTATGAGACCATGATGGTACAGATGGGGTTCTACATCTCCTATGTGCTTTTGAACAATAGTAGACATCTTGCTTAAACTATTCAATAGAAAATAAGGGAGATTGATGGTCTCATTTTCCAAAAAGTTCATCAATAACCTTATGTGGTACATGTACATGGAGCCATATCTACCTTCACACGTGACAAATTTCTGAATAATCAAGAGAAAACCAGTCCATTTTTTCTTTAATGCTGAGATAGGAATTCCTCTTTTGAAAATTGATATGTCCATACCTGGTTTTCGAAGAATAACTCTCCATGATTTTTCATTGAAATCCTTATTTTTAACCACCTTTATCCAGCTTGTGGAAGTTCTGTTGCAGCTGCAATTGAAGATTCAGTCACTGAAAACCTTATATCTCCGATTTCTACTTCTGCTCCATTAAAAGATCTTGCAAACATTTTGGTAACTTCCTTGTGATGGCCATTGAATTTCTTGATAAACTTCAGCGAACGAGCCTTCTTTAATGTCCCCTTCAACTGAGGGTATCCCTCCATGAACTTAGCTCCTATGGGCTCTGTCCTTACAATGAGACCAATGCCGCCTCTTTTCACTGTGTAAATACCTCTGTGATAATAGTTATATGGAAACAGAACGGTTATAGAGACGAAAATGAAAGGACACTGTAGAGAGAATTGATGGGTATGAAACTAAAAAAATGATGAGTATGAAGTTGAATGATGGAGAGGTTACGAAGTAGGGAAAACTGTATACATGATAATAGTATGAAGGCTGTAAGGCTTAGTGTACACACAGAATGCATGGAGGTAGAGTGTTACTCATGCACATAACTGAAAAATTGAGTGGAGCCCTTGTGTTTTTCATTTGTAAAAAGAAATCTGCGGGAGTAAGAAAACGAAAAACTCAGCGAATGAAAGAGCTGTATTCAACCGGCTTACATCCAAATAATTAGCCGTTTCAACAGGTGGAGTAAGGATGTGTGGTGAAGTACGAGTCATAATCGGGAGTGAATCATGAGACTGTTGAGGATTAAATCGGTGGATATGGTGGAGTTATGGCAACAATCAAATCACATCATGACATGTTAAGGAGTAGTGATTATTCAAACTATACAATTTATGATTTTATAGTGCTATATGAAATGGGTTTTATTCTCACCTTTGGAATCATACCTTTTTCCTTTACTAACTTTTGATTGCTTGCTTTTGTAGGTGCTTTAGGTGTTGATGTCTTCAAAAGATTTCTCCTTCCATACCTACATCTGGCTTTTATTTTTTATTTTGGCTAATAATATGTCACTGCAGAGTAACAAGATTAGCTGCGGAATCATAAAATAGCCGCAGAATTGGAAAACAACTGTGGAATTGTAACAAAGTGAATGGAATATGACTCGATGAATGAAAATGAAAAATGACTGTATGAATGGAAACATGGAAAAAATGGACATGAAGGAATACTGAAAGAAAGTTTATTGATGGTGAAATGGAATGGGATAAAACAAACCATGAATAAAATGAGAGACTTTTTTTTTGTTTGGAAAATACGGGGTGTCAGAGTATTCTGATTTTCACCCTATATTTTTAGTATAAGAATGCCAATCAGTGATTGGTTTTCAGGCTTATACATTTTTGTTTTCATTGATGAAAAGAACAAAGACTAAGTTGGTGGGGAAGAATGATTTTTCTTCACCAACTTCATTTCAGAGTTATGCTGAAAGATCTTGATATACTCCTCCTTTGAGATTGGTTTCTGATAAATCTTCAATCTATGACCATTCACAAGGAGAGGAGTTTGGTGCTCATCGATGCTTCTGATTCTTACTGCTCCATTGCTAAAAACTTTTTCAATCTCATATGGCCCAAACCAATGAGTTTGAAACTTATCTTGAAAATCCTTGAACTTTGAATCAAATAGCAATGCCCAATCTCCTTCTTGAAACCTTTTTTCTTTGATGTACTTGTCATGCCACTTAGCTCTCTGCTGCTGAACTAGACCAGTTCTTTGAACTGCTTCTTGTCTGATTTCATCAAGTTCATTCAACTACTCCAGTCTATGCTTTTCAGCTTCTGATAGATCCATTCCCAACTGAGCTTCCATCTTGAAAGTTTTAACTTCGAACTCAATGGGGAACAGAACTTGCTTTCCATAAACAAGTTCATAAGGTGTATGTCTCGTTGTATTCCTCCATGTAGTTTTGTAGGCCCACAAGTCTTCGGGAAGCCTCTCTGCCCAATCTCTTCTATGTAGATGCACAATCTTGGTAATGATTCCCTCAATCACTTTATTTGTGGACTCCACTTGACCATTTTCTTGTGGATGATAAGGAGTGGATTTCCTATGCTTGATCTTGTATTCTTCCATAAGCTTCTCCATCATTTTGGATGTAAATTGAGCTCCCTGATCTATCACAATTTCTCTTGGAACACCAAAGCGAGTAAAATATCCTCATAAAGAAAACAAACTACTGTATTTTCATTAGTAAAGAATAATGCTTTGGATTCTACCCATTTAGTGACATAATCAATACACACCAATATATATTTTTTCTGCTTGGATGGAGGATTAATAGGTCCGATAAAGTGTAGAGTCCACTTTTCAAAGGGTTTGATAAGTACCTGAGGTTGTAATGACATCTCATTTGAGGGAGCAGGTTTCCCTACCCTTTGGCAGCTTTCACACCTTTTGACATATTCTCTTGTATCTTTGAAGATGGATGGCCAATAATATCCTAAAGAAAGGATTTTATAGGCTGTCCTTTTGTCAGCAAACTGTCCACCACATGGTTCATCATGACATGCTTTAAGAATATCAGGCATTTCATCTTCCCTGACACATCTTCTGATCACATAATCTGGCCCTGTTTTATGCAATTCGTTAGAGATCCATGAATATCTTGAACTATCTTGAATAATCTTTCTTTTCTCTCTAGGAAATAAATGTGAGGGTAGCTTCCCTATAACCAAGTAGTAAGCAACATCTGCAAACAAAGGAGTTTGAGTAGTTACTGCAAATAAGTATTCATCAGGAAACTTATCCTCAACCGGAGAGTCTTCTTTGCTATTCTGAATCCTGGACAAGAAATCAGCTACTGTGTTTTGTTTTCTAGGTCTATCTAGAACAGTAATATTGAATTCTTGCAAAAGTAAAAGCCATCTTGTAACTCTACCATTAGTAATAGGTTTATTCATTAAATATCTAATTGCAAAGTGATTAGTATGAATAAAAGTTTCATAGCCTGTGATATAATGTCTAAACTTGTTAATTGCATGAACAACAGCTAAGAACTCTTTTTTAGTCATAATATAATTCAACTCAGTGGGAGTCAAATTCTTACTTGTATAGTAAATGGCATAAGGAATCAAGTCTTTTTGTCCAAATACAGCCCCTAGAGTTGTATTTGAAGCATCTATAGAAATATGGAAAGGAACTTTCCAATTTGGCTGTTAGGCCCCTATACTACTAGTGTAACCCTTATTGTTATTAGTACAACCCACTTATTATATTGATGTACCCACATAGTGCCCATATTGTTACTATTGTACCCCATATAAGCCCACTAATGTTACTATTGTGGCTTCATATTATTATTTTTAGGTCGGCTGGGTTATATTGTGACTCCTTAGACTCCTATATATAGAAAGGAGGTTTTGTCATTTGAATCATCCAAGAATTGTTCATTTATGTAATGTAAAGGAGGTTTGCCCCCTCGAAGAGGCTGAATTCTAAGTCGTTGATCTATCTTTTCTATCTTTTCTTGAGCTGGTTTCATAACATTTGGTATCAGAGCGTTGGATTCTAGGGTTTCGCTGCTCCAAACAGGTCATCGTGGAATTTTCGCTATAATTTTTTTTTCTGTGATGTTTCAAAAGTCATAAAAAAAACCCATTTGAGACGCAATTACACTAAACCTTGGGTCCGAATTTCAGATATTTTGGCATGATATTTGTGGAGATATGATCTGAGGAAGTTGGTCTTTTCAGAGACTCCTGAATTACATTCAAAACAGGTGACCTGGGGAAAATCGTCATAACTTTCTCTCTGAGCATCGGATTGAAATTTCGTAAGAAGGTACAGAAAGAGGACGGACTGTAGTTTCTTGTGTACATTTTTCAGATCCAAAGGTTGAAACAGTGACTCGTGGCACGTCATACAAGTTCGCTCTACTGAACTAGGCTATAATCAAGTCACTGTGGGAGATTTCGCATAACTCTTCCTTGGAGAATCCAATTTGGGTCAGACTTGTGGCATTGGAAAGACGACACAGAGGGCTACTACAGGTCACAAATTCAGAACTAGATGATTGGAAAGTACAGAGGTACATTAGAGGCAATATCGAGCTCCTACAAAGTGAAAAAAGGTGTGTAGATTTTCTTAAATTTTTGCTTAAGCTTGGTTTGAAAATTTATTTTGAAGGAATTCAAAGGGCATAGTAGAGCATTATTATCGGTAACTGATGACCCGAGGAAAGAAAATGCAAACACCTAGTAAGGAACCTGAAAGCTCTAGCATGACTCATGAAGAAGAGGAAGAAATGCTACATGATATATCAAAATTACAAGACCAAGTGCAAAAAATGTCAGCCTCACAAAAGCAAATAGAAGCTAAGATAAATGGCATGGAATCTAAGATAAAGGGCGTGGAAGCTAAGATGGACGATTGGAAGACAGATTTGAAGACAGACATGGACGATTCGAAGACAGATTTGAAGACAGACATGGACGAATTGAAGATAAATATAAATAAGTTGCTACAAGAAATGGTCACTAAGGGTGAAAGGGTAGTAAAGGAAACTCATGATGAGAACAAAAGAAATGTTAATCATGATCCCATAGACTCTAATGTTGGATCAAAGACCCATCATATTCCAAAAATCGATATGATGAAGTTTGATGGCAAGGATCCTGCCACATGGATATTACAGATGGAGCAATTCTTCGATCTCAATAATGTGCAAAACACACAAAAGGTACGTATGACAACTTTATATTTGGAACCAAAATCAGTTTGTATGGTATCAATGGCTTTGCTCTCGTAAACAATTTATCACTTGGGCAATTTTTACGGAAGAATTGATAGCACATTATGAGGATACAAAAAGCAACACTTTTTTCAGCCAATTGATAAGTCTCAAACAAAAGGGTTCAATAATGGAGCACATTGAGGAGTTCCAAAAATTGAACATAAGGGTAAAAGATATTCCAGAGGAGCATAGGATTGATGTGTTCATAGGGTCTTTAAAGGATAATATCCAACATGATGTCTGCCTTTGGTAACTTGATTTATTAGAGAAGGCATTCAGGTTAGCAAGAAAAATGGAAAGCAAAATTATGGCAACGAGGAAGCATACCACTCACAACTATAAAGATGGAAGTGTTGTTGCCCCTAGTCTTCCACAAACTAGAAGGTTGACACCACAACAATTAGAATAAAAAAGAGCAAAAGGGCTTTGTTACAGTTGTGATAGTAAATACACTAAAAGTCATAAGTTTGCTGAGAAGAAATTATTCTACATAGATTGTGAAGAGGAAGAAGAAAATGAGCAAGAAAGGAAAAAAGAAGAGGATATACTCCAGGAACAAAGCCTAGATAAAGAAGAAATGAATCCGACCATATCTTGTAAAACATTGGCGGGAATTACCACTCCTCAAACCATCAATGAATAGAAGGAACAAATCCAAGAAGAAAAAGGTAATAGTGTTGATTGATTCAAGGAAGTACCCACAATTTTTAATCATTGTAAGGTAGCAAAAGAATTGAATTGCTTCTTATATCCAACCCCAGAGTGTCAAGTGATGATTGCAAATGGAGGAACAATAAATTGCTTTGGAAAGTGCCATAATATCAAGCTATCCATGGGAGAAAATGTATTGACTAGCCCAATGCTTTCCATTCCAATGGGAGGTGCTGATGTTGTACTAGGAGTCCAATGGCTACAATCCTTGGGTACAATAGCTTTTAATTTTCAAGAACTTTTCATGAAATTTTCTACCGAAGGAAAGGAACTTGAATTAAGGGGTATTGCAGGGAAATCGAGAAAGATAATCAGCTCTAACAGTATGACAAAGCTTCTAAAACAGGAACAAAGAGGTGTAATTTCACAATTATGTTCGCTAGATGTTTTCACATTGGAATCATCTATTTCTCTCGATCTCCAAAAAGTCTTGGACAATCATTCCAAGGTATTTGAGACTCCCAAAGGTCTCCCACCTATTCGTGATCATGATCATGCTATTCATCTGATTCCAGGAAGTGTTCCTCCAAACATCAGGCCGTACAGATACCCTATGCCCAAAAGAGTGAAATTGAACATATGGTTGCAAAAATGCTAGAGGCTG
>APFE030192370.1:0-36589 GCA_000404065.3 Pinus taeda
TCCCCAAGTGCGTGCCCTCAAAGGTGATGTCGTCCGGGAGGAGCGGAGTCTAGAGAGAGCTCTTGCTCTCGTCGAGGTCCTTGGGTACTTTTTCCTTCCCCTTCCACCGAGGGATATACGCAGGAAGCTTGGTTGGAGGGTGCGCAGCCTCAATTTCTACTTCCATGCCCTTGTCCTCGTCTTCTTCAATTATGAGATCCTCCAAGTCTTCCTCCTCGTCGATTTCTAATTTAATTGCTTTCCCTTTCTCCTCCATCGTTAATCTAGTGCGCAGCAAGTTTTGCAGGGACACACGCACTGGAATCATCAACTGTTTGTGCTTTTTTGGCCTCGCCGTACGCTGTGATTTAGGGATTTTTGCCACAATCTTGGCGCCTTCGGGGGCATCTTCCAGCCTGCGCAGCCTCTCCGGCAGTCATCTCTGCAATTTCCCTAACTTCCTCAAATGTTGCCATCTTGCTAGTCCAAAAATCTATCAATCGCTCAATCAGGGGCTCAACCAAAGCTCGACACAGGGCAAACAGATCTCGGCTCAGAATACACGGGGCATACAATAGCTCAATTTGCAAATGACCAAGTGTTGTTTGTTGGGCAGCCCTTTGTAATTTATAACGTCTTTTGAATTTGAATTCGACCGTTCCCCCCAAATCCAGTTCATTAATGCTCCCTTGGCGGCATATTTTCCCAAATCTTGCCCATAAAGCGCGTCTTAAATGTCTATCGCCCGCTCCATTTGGTCTCAAGTCAAGCATCACATCGTGAATAGTGAGTCCAACGGTCACTTTCCAGCCAACCCGCACGACAGCGCAGCCCCACTTGTGCAGTCGCGGACCTTGTGACACTTTGCTCATGCGCGCAACTCCAACATTGCGCAGCTCCCAGACGGAGTAATTTATAGTCCAGCGCCTCCTTTCAACTGCCTGGAGCGCTAAGACTATACTTCCCCCCGCTAGTCAGGTGGTCGCACCACTTGTATAGGGTTTCATCCGATCATCCATCACTTTTCCTGGAAAATACCCACCTTTTATTGTTACTGGCTGCGTCGCGCATTTTATCATCTATAATGCGCCACCATGGTTGGTCCGTTTAGTAATATGCGGTCCGATCCAAGGCATCAGGCTGATAAACTCTCGGTGGTAGTCTCCAAATTCGTCAAGGTAATCGTGCGCACCCTATTTTATCGCCCTGGTCTTCTTATTGAGAAAATCTATCTTTATCTTGTCCTCAAGCTTCTTGACTTCCGCTTCTAACAGAGCACCTTTCTCCCTTAATCGCACCCTTTCTTTCATATGTTCTTGGAGCCTAAGGTCACCCTATCAGATTTCTTCGTCAGGTCCCAAGTGTTCTGCTTCGTTCAGCTGCCTGACCCCTTCTTCCAAGGTTCCGCGAGGCATCGTATCTACCAGTGCTGATATGCACGAACTAGGCATTTTATACTCTATGGGGATTACAACGTTCGCTCCATACTCCAGCCTCGGAGGCGCTTGCTCCATCAATTTCTTGCACATGGTTCTGTAAGCCCATAGAATCGTTGGTACGCGCAAGTCCCAATCAGTTCATTGCACATTGTTTACCTTGTTCAGTGCTTTGCATACTTCTTTAAAGGCTTCTGCGTGGATAACCTTATGCACACTTGGTCTTTCCATACTCCGTGGTTCCAACCAGAGGGGTTGTTCACACCATTGCCTTGTCCACACCTGCTTACTGACCGTGTCCCCTAACGCGAAGGTTGTGTGCATCCGCGCAGGTTTCGTAACATATGTCTGTATCCATCTGGACAGGTGGGGCACGGATCGTTCCGTCCAGCAATCTTGTTTGTTAATCGCATCGGAGGCTTCCCAAACCTTGTGCGCATCATCCTCCTGCATTGGCACCAGCCCTCAAAGCTTCCTTGGTGCATACCCCACCACCTCGCGGGCGTAGCACACAGTACCCATTTCAAAGCCTCGAAGAGTTGTCATTCTGGCACCTCCCTTTCGAATCTGTTCAGGAATTCGGCTACCTCGCTTAACCCATCGTACATAGGCAAATCCCTTACCTCAGTTGATACACAGCGCAACGATTTCGTCATCATGTTGCAGTTCAGCGTGGTTACCTCATGTAACCAGTTCTTCCATCGTTCTATCTCCTCGTCAGAATCCGATGTATAGGAGCGCTTTCCCGCTCCCATGAGATTCATCCATCCGCGATTGTATTTACCTAGTCTTGCTCTCACGCGGTTATCTTGTAAATGCAATGCAAGTCATCGTCACTTTCATAGTCGCGCACTGGCTCCGTGTAGCGTGGTCCTTCTACAGGGTCCAAAGGTACAACTACGCACAAAGACTTTTACTCAAAAATCATCTTGTGCTTCTTCAGATTTATCACCCCATTCATATCAGTGGCCTAATCGATTCCTAACAGTGCGGGGTAGGGATTGTTGTCATCAACATTCTCTATCACTTCAAACTCTACTAGCACGCTCGCTCCTTCAATATCCACTATGAACCCCTACAATCTTCCCATAAGTAGGATCTTTTGTTGGTTCACCATTCGCAGCTAGATAAGAGATCATTGCAGCGTAGGCCTTCCCATGGGCTCCCATGTCTACTTCGGCAGAACATTCGCGTCTGATCCTAGGTCCAGAATCACTTGGTCCATCTCGTATTCTCCAATCTGCGCAGTCAATCTCATCTCCCTTCCTGTCCTCATCGCGTGCTTTCCGCGCATTTGGACTACGCGCGGTTCTCCTGGCGCGGTCCCAGCGCATCTAATTATGAGTTCCTACAGCCCCTTTACAGCCTTGTTGTCGCACAACAGCTTCATGCATGTTTCCAAGAATGTTGTGAGCATCGATGGGTCCATTTCCGTCTCCGGTCTGGGTTTGTTTCCTGAAGTGGAGGCATCAGCGAAGCTCTCCCTAGCTTCCATGAAGGTTTCCTTAGCGCGCTCCAAATCAAACTCAGGTTCTTTCGTCGGAGCCTTGCGAACCCAAGTACTATCTTCAAGGTGCTTGCCTTTGTCATCCCCTGTCGTAATTCCACTTCGAAGCACAATATTCACATTAGGGTCTTCCTCGCGCGGCTCAGACCTCATCATTTGTAGGTTCTGAATCGGGGGAGGTTGGAGCGCTCCTTTATCGCGCAGCCTCGCTATTAGTGTGGAACAATCCTCCGTCTCATGATCAAGCAATGTACAATACAAGCAAGATGGACGCGTCGGATTTGTACAATCGCGAGCATAATGGGTCGGCCCTCTGTAATTGTAACATATCAGCTGTCCACGACCTCTTCCAGGTCCTCCTCCACCTCGGCCTCGTCTACGTCCCTGAAATCTGGATCACGTCATCCCTGCGTTCTGGTCAAGGGGTCGTGTTTCAGCCTGAACTCTGTAGGTAGCAGTCTTATCCATCATCAGCTCATAACTTCTACGGGTGCACTCATCATGTCCCACCGATCTACAGAAATTACAAAACAATTGTTGTGAATTCTGCGTGTACTTCTGCAACAAATGACGGTTGTCCGTAGCATGCTTTCCTCCTATTTGACAAATCGTGCACCACAACGCAAGCGCTACGCTAGGTCTTGTTTGTGCCTTCAGTCTCAGTGGCATTGGTCCTCCGCCCGCGAGGTAATTCGCAAACACCGGGCAATGGTCCTTGTCATGTCCCTAGCCCTTGCACTTTACGCACCATACCTCATTGCACACTTCTGGGCGAGCTGTCTTATCTTGTTTCAGACTCTGCATTGCAAGGCACAAGTTTTTCAACTGCGCTTGAATCTGCTGAACTCCCAGGTTGGGATCCTGTATCGGGGTCTCGTGCAGTCGCATCACTATCTCCAAGGCCTCGGCCTGAGTTGTTAACCTCTGTTATGAGAGTGCGTTTCTTAGATGCGGCGTTAACGATGCTACAAACCATTCGCGGCATTGTCCATTCGTCAACGTCATGTTAGCTACGCGAATTGTGCACTTCAGTCCCTAATCCAACTCCCAAGGGGTCTCACCTGATAGCATCGTGATCTCCTTGAACCCTATGATCGACCGCCTCTGACTTCGGCCTGCTAAATTATTTGTTCAATGCAGTTTGGATATCCGTGATCCTCGCATTCGGATTGTCATTGGAATGCTTAATGTACCAGGTCAACATGCGATCCTGCAGAGCGCTGACCAATGTTGCTTTCTTTATATTGTCATCTGCGACTCCTTACGCTTCCCATATAGCTTTTATCACGAACCAAAACTGGTACAGATCTTCATTTCCTACTCCCTTGAACACCAGCAACTTTATCAAGCTTGCCATATTAACTCACAGTGGTGGCGGAGGTGGTATAGGCGAAGATGGGAGTGAAGACGATGAAACGGGCGGTGGTGTGGGTGGGGGTGGTATGTGTGAAATCCTCTGCCTTATCAAATTGATCGCACTTCTTGGTGAGACCTTCGTGATTTCTTCCTCATCCCCTCGCGAAGGTGAAATCAAGGGGCTAGTTTCTAGTTGTGTACTACCTTCGTTTCTGTAGATTCTCCCACTTCGTGTAGCCCCAAACATAAATTTATTCGCATAATCCGTTTTTCACACAGTAGCATTTTAATCCAAGTGTTCAAAAACTTAACGTACTTACCTCACGGTCCTTTGAGGAAGCGTCGTTCTGCCTCACTATAGCTGACCGAAGTATCTACCGCAAACTCAGTGATGAATCCTCCTATAATTCGATCGAGCCAGTGGTCAACAATGAGCGTGATCTTATCCTCCGATGCTTCCAATCTACGCACCAATTCTGGAGTCCACATAATAGGTCTGTCGAGCTTGTACCTTCCTTGGCTATCTGCTAGCTTCATGATCCACTCGTACAACTCAGTAGGGAAAGATGCAAAGAAAATTTCATGGATCTCTGGGTACAGGTAGCAGTCTAACCACTCTTCTTTTGATAGTCGAGGATTCCTATTCTCCTGCACCAGGAACTCGTGAATCTTCCTATCCAACCAATCTTCAATTCCTTTTTTAGTTGGATTCCAGTGATACGACATCAGACATCTCTATGCAAATCCCGGTCTCGGCAACGGAACCATTTGTTGGCTTGTTGGGGCCTGACCCAAGTTTGGAATTAATTAGCTAAACAAACCCCTGTACTACTGGCCCTTTCGGCAACAATCCGCGGACTGAGGTCTCACCCAAAGTAGTATGGGGGGGTGTTGGAACCAGGTTTCTGCACCCTTGAGATGTCTGAGGGGTTGACTCGGTCCAACTGTTAGTCCCTGCGCGCAGGTTGCTTCGCGCACTTCCCTGGCCTTCGCACCCTAATATATTCGCCTTCGCGCAGCCCTAACCAGAGGTTGCAGGGCTTCCGCGCTGCAAGAGCAGCGCTCTGCACTATTCCCCTAAGTCACATCCGAGATCTTACTTATCTTCTTACACCAATTAGTTATCTTCGCGTAAATGGATGCCTTATGTTATATTTATTTATACAGCACATTCATATGAGTTCGCGCAGCAAATAGACAGTAAACTTGCAATTCATATCCAATAATGCATAAAATAGGAAAATATACACAAAAATATGGTAAGACTTATCTTTATTAATACTTCCAACAATTACAGACTCGACCTGCTTTGCGCACTCAGCTGTGGACTACTAGGCCTCTGTGCACTCAGCTGCAGAGCCTTCTCCTACTCTACGACCCAAAGACACGATTTACACTTCGACTCAATCACTTCCTTAGACTCATCATGCTTAGATTCCCTATTTTATGTTTTCTACACTTAGAGCCTCGCTCTATTTATACGATCCCATGGTCTGCGGACCATGGGCAGATCTTTCAAGTTGACATTACATTACAAACACAAGGATAGACAACCCTGTGACTCTATTATGACTTCACGCTCCGCACCCACAAATCGTGGAGTCTTTACAATGGACTTCGTCAAAACTTGGGCTTTAAGCCCCAAAACATGCCTTAGGGGGGGATTCCACGCCCAACAAGGACCCGTATATAATACCTACGAAAGCACACATCATGAATTACAATCCTCTACCTTTGAATTGGTCTTAATTAAGTCATCGTTCCTTTTTTGTTTCCGACTATGAAGTAAGGTAAGTGCACAACCCATATCCCATCCACTGCAATCACACCTACCATCAAGTCTCCACCTTTCAATCAGATATGATGGTCCACTTGATTTAATTTTGGGCATATCATGTATGTCTTTTGGCATTAGAGCTATTATACTTGTCTTACATTGCCTTTTACAATTTACGTGACAACTTCCAAGTCCTTGACTTGGAGACTGGTCATCAAAAGCACATCCTATCGACCTTCAGGTAGGGCTCATTGCGGAATTATTGCTACATTCTAACTTGCAAGAGTCATCTTGATTATGTGAATGTATTGACTTTGAATTATGAAGGCTTTTTGTCAATAAATTTTAGGCCCCATCCCCCTAGATTCTTTGAAATAGTGTATTTGCCAGTTCCACTATTCACATCTTTTGTCTGTGAACAAACTAATCACGCTTATACAACTCCCCACCCTTGTATGGCCCTTGTATAATCTTTACACTATTCACGACACCTTTGTGAATTCTGTCAATCTATGGTTGACTACTAGATTCCTCTACATCGTAGCTCTCCTTGTTGGAACGACTATGTTTTGGCCACTCTGTAGCACCATATGGACTATACGGTCATATCTCTCTTGTCAGCGAACAATTATATCTCGACCTTACTGGATCTGATGACAATTATATCTCTCTTGTTAGGTGGCCTTTTCCTCTCGGCCTAATGACTATTGTCTCTGACAACTAGTTTTACTTTCCACACACATCCCTGTCACCATCTTAGAGACAGCTATAAGCTTCTTCGACAACCCTCCACTTCCTCACTTACACGGTCTATCAAAGTTGGCTTGCCCTACTACTGTCACCTACTATTTTGGTTGTCATCTTGACTAGCGACTGAAAGCTAGACTTGTGTCCCAGTCGACCTTTACCTCTTCGATTGCCAATTCGACCTTCGTGATTACCATAGCCCATGTCATCTCGACTCACCACATTCCCCGTGGTGCTTGATCCATGATAGATTTGTAACAACTAGGTCGTGGCTTGCTTGTCAACCACTTTTTTTTTTTAATTTCACTCAATTGTCCAACCACTAGCCCACACATTGCAGAAATTAATCTCTCTTATGCGTTGAATTCTCAACATGCAAACTAAGAATTCTATGTTGTACAGTCGTTGGTCAAACATAGACCCCTGTAATCACTAAACGAAACTAGCGCCTGCTAATTTGGAGATTGATTTCTCAGAGTTTCAACTATGATTCCTTGTTAATTTTAGAACCCAACAACCTGAAAAATAATTCCTAACAAATTCATCACAGGTCTACAAAATAAAAGCACAACTAGGGTCTTAGCATAAACAAAAAAATATTCAATAGAAGCACAACCAATCTCAATCACACATTACAAAAGTTTTTTTCCCAATCAAATCAGTTCTTCATTAATGATTCAAAACCTACTAAGACTCTCTTAGAAAATGACGCACTGAGAAAACTACAAATATAACAATAACCTAAATCTAATCCACCTGATCAAGCCCTAGAACTATCCCAGTCTGTCTTGGTTGATTTGGATCTCTCTTGCTACGTTCCTCAGACCTAGCACACTTGAATGGTAGTCCTTCTCCACTCAATTACCGAAATCTCCTTTCAAGCCTTGTGTTCGCCATTGTTGTGTCTTGTCCTCTCCTTAGCTCTTCTTTTATAAGCTTCAGCTGTTGACTGAATCTGCAACCCTAATCTCCAAAGTGATTCACAATTGAAATTTGATCTCGTCTCACCTAAGATCGACAGTTGAGATTCATCTAATTCCATTATTTGGAAAGAACCTTTGCATTTCATTAAATTAAATCACTTTTATCTTATGAAAAAAATGACTTTAATTACTAAAGTAATTGCTAAGGTCTAAGGGTGTATCAGGTCGCTTCTGCATGCCCAAACACTTGGGCTTATGCAGAAGTACCTACCCAAGCTACAAACATCAACAAGGAGGAGATTGCTCTATGTTAGATGTCTTAGGATATCACTCTATGTTAGAGGTCTCAGTGCAATCATTAAGAAGATGCTCCTACCTACCCAAGCTACAAACATCAACAAGGAGGAGATCGCTCTATGTTAGATGTCTTAGGAGATCACTCTATGTTAGATTGTCTCAGAGCAATCATGAAGAAGATGCTCCTACCTACCCAAGCTACAAACATCAACAAGGAGGAGATCGCTCTATGTTAGATGTCTTAGGAGATCACTCTATGTTAGAGGTCTCAGTGCAATCATGAAGAAGATGCTCCAGCTTTGTTTCCTCATATTGACTTTATCTAGGGCATTGTTCTTGAACCAGAAGTCACATCAACATTTTGGGATAGTCCCATGTCAAACTCTATAAGAGAAGTTTCCTTAACACAATAGATATGAATCAACTTTGGCCTTTCTTTCATTTTTATTAAAAGTGAGTAAATCCTTTTCCATAAGAACATTTTCAAGTAGAATTTGATACCAACAATTATGAATGGGACATTAGGCATGGCAACTTATTTGAAAGGTTAATTCAAAATAGAACTTTGATTAAAAACGAGATTAAAGGAAAAAAACAAAATAAGTTCAAGAAAGCTAACCTATGTAGGAGAAATCCTTGTCTAAGGAGAACAACCCTATTTATATATTTATAACTTTAGGGGTTTGGCCCTAAAGTGATGCTAGCAAAAATAGTATCAAAAGGGGGAAGCGTTCATTTATAAATGCATTCATATAAGTTCACATGTCTCTTTGTTTGAAAGGGGCACTGGATGGTAAATCATCGCCTGTCTCTTTGTTTGAAAGGGGCCCTGGATTGGTAAATCATTTATATAGGACAACCTAATAGGATCATTACTCATTACTCTTCTTGATAGAGGCCTTTTAAGTGGTTCCTAGTTAAAATTTTAGTGTTTTTATGGGTGTCATACTATTCACAAACTTGCAAGTTGTTTCACCTTCAAACAACAAATGGAAAAGATGAAAACATGTCCCTAATTACACACGGAGCTCAAGGCAGTTGGTTTTAGTATCCAAGGTAACATCAATCTGCCACAATTTTAGGGTTGTAGACCTATCATTGTGGATCTAGAACATTTCTCTAGGTCTGCAATTCAACCTTGTTTTCTAGCAAGATAAAAAGAAATCTTTTTTTCATGCATCACCTCAATGAGCAGTTTTGGGTCATTATGGAATTGGAATCTACAAAAATAACATAGAAAGGAAACCATAAGAGGGTTACAGCACCCCAAACGTCCATATTTTGAGATATGTCATAAGTTGATAGTCAAGGAGCCGTGTTGTAAGGAACTTTCAAAAATTCTAAAGGTATTACCTACAAGTCCTACATCATCTCAAATGCAAAAAATTCAAGGCAAGAACAAAGAACTATAGCAAAACAAAAGCAATTCAATAAGACATTGCCAAAAAAGCAAGCTATTCACAGCAAAAAGATGTCCATGAATTTAATTTGGCCCTGCTTGAATTCATAACTTTGAAAGGTCAGCCCTAATCTATTTTGAGATCTAAGAATAAATGAAAGATTAAGAGGGGTTTATTTGTCATAAGCTTATGTTGAGAGCTTTGACAGTGTACGCGCCCATGAGCCTATTATAGTCATAGCACAAGAGATTATTTCAAAATGACATTCCTCTTAATTATCAAACATATAAGGTTGTTAAAGGATGCAACACTAATCCACCATTGTAGCACCCTACAACAATATTATTTATGCTATAGCTAGCCCTTGAACTAGTGAGGTTAGAGATCTTGTATGGAGAACATAAAAATGTTTCTTATCATGCTACAGTAATAAATTTGATCTCATTAGGTGCCTGTAGCATTAGTTTAATCTTCCAGTGGTAACTAGCATAATAAGTGATAGCCTAGGCAATACTTCTTCATAGAAGAAGAAGATCAACCTATTTGAGGTGATTAAAGGTGCTTAAAAGATAAAAGTCTAGCATACCTTACCCACATATTTGAAAGCCAACAGTTAGTTTGGGGAAGATGGGTTCACAGTGCAAAGTTTATGCACATTGTTTATGATTATTAAGGGCACTTATTTTGGCATATGCACTTAGCACGATGTATTTAGTTACAACTTGATATGGGCCACCATTTACTATACATTGTTCAATAGAAAAGGATTATTTGCGAATGATCCCAGATTCACTTGAAGATTTTCCATTTGGGGGTTTGGGTGACTTACATATCCATGCATCTGAAGGAGGGTTGACTTGCACATCTTCTCATGGGGAGTTGTCCACATATCTTTGTCTAATTTGATTGAATAACTTTTCTAGAGGGGCACATTTGAGGGTGCAGTTGTTACTACTATTTGGGACTATTTGGGATATTTGACTTGGTTTACCATCAAACAAAGGAGTCCATGCTCACAAATACAAAAACAAAGATCCATCGTAGTGGAAAAACAAAAGAAGAAACTGACCCTCTATCACAAAAGTTAACTCACCCTCGACGTCATTGCCTCTACCCTTTCTTATAGTGCCCCACATCTCTCTCACACAAAGATATTCAATCCTTTTATCGATGCTTCTCCACCTTTCTTAACCTACGTTGCATTTAAATTTAAACAAATGAGATAATTATGAAGCAACAAATGAGTTATAAATTAAAACAAGGATAAGATTATATACTAGTAAACAAGTAAATTCCTTAATACATACAAATGAGATAATTATGAAGCAACAAATGAGTTATAAATTAAAACAAGGATAAGATTATATACTAGTAAACAAGTAAATTCCTTAATACATACCTTCATTGCCTTTGCCCACTACACATTAGAACTAAACCTACAACATAGGTTGTAAGGATTTGTTTAATTGTTCCATCCTCACCCTCGAATGCAAAAAAAAAAATTAAGTAAAAAAAAATAATAGAATAGAGCATATAAGGAAAAAAATATCTCAAACTACAATTAGCATGGCCATGCTCACAAATGTGAAAGAAAAAAAAAACGTAAAGAGTATAAAAAAAATCACAAAAATAGCAAAAAGCCAACAAAACTAATAAAAATAAAACAAGAAAAGAGAAACAAACAAATGGAGACACACCATTCTGCAACCCCAAAATGCATCGATGGCCAACAAATGACACCCTGCACATCAAAAATATGAGTAATATTAAATACACACAAAATGTTTAGCATGAAAAAAGGGCGAAATATCTTATGAGAAATCTTAATTAGAGACCAACAATATTATAAGTAACCTTATGCACTAGAAATCAAACCTAAATCATTAAGAGGGAAGAGAAGATTTAAGATATCTTATGAGAAATCTTAATTAGAGACCAACAATATTATAAGTAACCTTATGCACTAGAAATCAAACCTAAATCATTAAGAGGGAAGAGAAGATTTAAGAGAGAAGAGAACTATTGTATTTGAAATGAGAAGGACTTCATAACAAATCATACCCAAATTTTGCACCAAGAAAGAACTCACCTCTACCTTTTTCTTTAACTTTACACTCTACTATAATCTCAATCATAAAGATATTAATAAAGATATTTTAGTAGTTTCAAAATTGATTCTTCACATTCCATTATCTCATTGCATTACACTCAATGAGAGATAATGAAAAAAATACTAAATACACAAAATGTTGTGAGATATTATGAATATTTTAAGCAATAGAAATCTTATGTAAAGACTAAAAACATAAACCTTAAATAGATAAGTATGGATGACCATATATAGGTAAATAGGTAAATAGTGGATCATATATGAACATTTGCACCAAAAGAAAACTCACATGTATCTTTGCCTCTGCCTTTGCATTCTATCACAGTCTCTTACTCACAAATAGATTTCAACACTTTAATTAGTGATTTTCCACATTACATTGCATGCATTACAATCTGGTCAATAATTAGATAGATAACAAATAATGTAAGATACCTTGAATTTAAATACACACAAATGGAACCATACATATCACCTCAATCCTCGCCTTCACCCACTATGCTTTTGTAATCATGGCTTGTTTGGACCTGCTTTAAGTTCTCACATATCACCTCAATCCTTGCCTTCACCCACTATGCTTATGTAATCATGGCTTGTTTGGACCTTCTTTAAGTTCTCACACAATGTTAGACACTTTACATATATTATAAGAAATCATAAACCAAAACAAAATGTCTTATGAGTAATATTATGCAAAAGCACATCTTATGTAATGACAAAAAATCAATAATTCCTTAACAAGGAAGGGGGGGAGAACCATTGTATTGAAACAGGAAGATATCCATGTCGAAGCCAAAAGAGAACACACTTTTTTCCTTTGTTCTCCTACACATTTGCAAGTCTCTCTCATACAAAAAAAAATTCCATAGTTTACTCGATACCCCAACACGATATCCCAACAGCTTCCTTTAACCCACATTTGCATAATGTTGATTATCTAAATAAATCTCAAATAATATAATGTCAAGCCAAAAGAGAACGCACCTTTTTCCTTTGTTCTCCTACACATTTGCAAGTCTCTCATACAAAAAAAAATTCCATAGTTTACTCGATACCCCAACAACTTCCTTTAACCCACATTTGCATAATGTTGATTACATAAATAAATCTCAAATAATATAATATTCATCTAATTTCAACATGAGTTTTGCAACAAAATATAACTCACCCTCTATCTTTGCTTCTAACTTTGCTATGGTGACTCACATCTCTCATGGAGTTTTTATAGTAATTTCATGAGTGTTCCTTCACCTTTCTTAATTTGTATCGCAACTACATTTCAACAAACACACATGATACAATGATTAAGCAACATATGAGTTAAATAAAAATGGACATAAAACCATATAATTATTTCGTAACAAACAAGTAAGTTTCGCATATATTATTATATACCTTGTTCATCTTTAAACATAAAGAAGCAAATCCCCACATGCATGCCTCATTCACCTTTGCTCATTACACTCGTGGACTATGGATCATCCCTAAACCCACACTATTCAACCCAAAAGAAAAGCAACATATGAGTTAAATAAAAATGGACATAAAACCATATAATTATTTCGTAACAAACAAGTAAGTTTTGCATATATTATTATATACCTTGTTCATCTTTAAACATAAAGAAGCAAATCCCCACATGCATGCCTCATTCACCTTTGCTCATTACACTTGTGGACTATGGATCATCCCTAAACCCACACTATTCAACCCAAAAGAAAATGTGAACAAAAGAAAATTATATTTAACACACACATCGGAAAAAAACAATCCATAAATTAGCTTGGCCATGCTCACAAATACAAAGATATAACATGTTTGAGAAAAAAATATAAGGAACAATAAAAAAACAAAAAAAAAAAAATAAGACATAAAAAGACAAATAAGAAATAGACTCTACTATAACTACAAAAATCATCCATGGCTAAGCAAAGGCACCCTGCACATCAAAACACAAATAAATATTAAATAGACTAGAAAATATTCAAAGAAATACTAAATATACATCAAATATTGTAAGAAATAATAAACACATTAAAATATCTTATGAGAAATCTTAATGGAGACCGAAAACCTTATAAGTAATCGTATTCAATAGAAAATACATCTTATGTAAACACCAAATATCATAAACACTAAATTAGGGATGAGATCCAAAGTATTTGGAATAAGAAATACTTTGGAATAAGAAACATTACATAGCAGATCATAAATGGATTTTGATTTTGCATCAAGAGAGAACTAACCATGGATTTTGATTTTGCATCAAAAGAGAACTAACCTCAACCTTTGCCTTTGCACTCTACTCAATGCCTTTCTCATTAAAATGTTTTTAGTGGTTTTAGGAGCTCCCCTGACTGATGTTGCCCTAAAACACTCATCTTGGAATCTGCTCCTTGAAAAATTAGAAGCATGTCTCTCTTCTTGAACCCACAAATCCCTCAATATGCCTAGTCGCTTAGTCTTAATCAAATCAGTTCTTCAATCTATGCCGCTGTATCTCTTCTCAATCCTAGCCGCCCCTAAATGGGTTCTCAAAGAAATAAAAAAGCTCCAAAGATCCTTTTTATGGGGTAACTAGTCCTGGAAACAGGACACGTGTCCCAAAATCGCGACACGCTTTTGAAAATCGTGATACGTCCTCAGATTTGACGTGTCGGAAACGGACACGACGTGTCATATGATTTGGACATGAATCCGGACTGAATCGTGTCGGATTCGCTGGATTCGGGATTCGTAGGGGGTTTAGGACGAATCCGGTGACTTAGCATTTTATGAATAATCTTAACTAGAGACTAACAATATTATTATTCTTATGCACTGGAAAGTACAACTTACATAAACACTAAAAATCATCAACCCTAAATAGATAAAATGGGAGGAGAAATGTGGCATTTGAAATCAAAAGAATTTATTAACAAATCATACACAAATTTTGCACCAAAAAAGAGCACACCTCTACCTTTATTAACAAATCATACACAAATTTTGCACCAAAAAAGAGCACACCTCTACCTTTATATATGGATATTTGCACAAAAAGAAACTCACCTCTACCTTTATATATGGATATTTGCACAAAAAGAAAACTCAGCTCTACTTTTGCATATGCCTTTGCACTCTGCTACAACCTCTCCCTCACAAGTATATTTCAAAAGATTAGTTAGTGATATCTCCATGTTACATTATCTGCTTTACATTATAAATGACAAATAATGTAAGACACTATCATGTTCCTTTTTCTAGTTTCTGTTATGGCGTGATCAGGATGGACTTCCAAGGTTGGTGGCAGCTAGGTCACAGGAGTAAGTTTACTCTATCAGCGGGCCCAAGGGCTTATGGAGGGGCTTATGGGGTTTTGAGGAGTTTTTATGGAGTCCGACAGCATTCACTTGGCGCATTCCATCATCCACACAGCTTGCATTTTGTTCTGTTGCATTTCGACAACTTTTGGAAATCGGGTTATTATTAAGCTTAACTCACATAAGCATAATGCTTAAGGTAGCATTCTAAGAGGAATACTTGACGAAATACCTTAGTGTAATAACTCGGTGGAACCGGAATGAACAGATCTACAGGAAGAGGTGGTGGCAAATGACTTTCAGTGGCCTGAGGAGGGGAGGGATGGTGGTCGATTTACTATTTTTCCAAATTAAAAAGGTATTTTCATTAAATAAAAGGAGGGAAAAGGTACTAAGTGATTAAACTAATAATAAAATAAAGGCTTCTAGAGGAGTCCATGAGATCTATAAAAGAGGAGGAGGAGACCATTTGAGGACATCATGGATTGTTGATATTTTTTGTTGACGAGGTTTGGAGAACCTAGTTCCCGGTGTCTATAGCCCTAGGACGGAAACCCTAGGGTTTGCGGTTGGGTGTTGGATGAAAGCCCAACACTCTTGAGGAGATTTCACCTAGAAATATCATGAAGCTACAGCAGAGTTTTGGAAAGAGCACGTTTGTAGTGGCAATAGCAGGTTTGCAACAGTCTTCTCACTAGGTCGTCTACATCATTACTAGGGGTCATACATCATTTTGGTCAAAGATCTATTTTTGGGGTTTGCTTTGCTTCCTTGGAAAGCCTAGGTTCCATTATTCCATGATGTTGATGTACTTTTTCCAATAGATTAATAAATGGCTCACTTTTTCCAATGGATTAATAAATGGCTCTATGATATTATTGGCGTTTATTCGTGTATCAAATTGCTAGTTGTGAGTCTATTTGCGATTATTTTGTTGTTCAAGTTCATTTCTGGCATCTACTCTTTAAATTTTCTATTAGGGATATTAGAGTGGTATCAGAGCCTTGGCTCAACCTATGGGTTTTTCAATTTTCAATTGAAGCTATTATCGAAGGGTTTTGCCAAAGAAGTCAAAAACCCTGTTCCTGCAGCAAAATAAGAATTTGTTAAAAGAAGCCCAACAAATTTTCTTATTAAATGTACAACAAATTTCAGTGAGATTGCTGCATGAATATTAATTCTTGGACAAAATTTATTATATGGTGGCCAATAAGGTATAAAGTCAAATTTTAATAAAGTCAAATTTTAATTTCTAATTGGGCCCGTGGAACTATTCTAAAGGGGTGGCCAAATTAAATTAGCGTGAGCAAATTATTGTGGGTCATGGCAAATTTTACGGGAGCCAAATGTTATTTGTTTGAATTGTTGATTTGGGTAAAAGGAATTCAAGCAAAATTTATTCCCGAGTCCGAGTCTAATATTCAAGCCGCAGCATCACCGTGAGCACCTCTTCCTTCAGCTGAGTTATCTTGCTAAAATTTCTGTAGTAGTGTTCATTCTCCCAACATGACAGAGATCTTGAGCAACTATATCAATTTGTGTTGATCTATTGTTGATTGCCTGCATGAGATTGAAGTAGTTGGTTTATTTCCGTAGTAGCGTTCATTCTCCCAACCAATATGACAGATCTTGAGCAACTATATCAATTTGTGTTGATCTATTGTTGATTGCCTGCATGAGATTGAAGTAGTTGAATCATCCTCCGAAGACCAGAGATCCAAGTGTGATACCAGATCACGGTACGAAGGGTTATTTGCAGAGGCCAAATTCTATTACCGCACTGCAGGTTTAATTATTTGGAAGGCGGCAAAGGTTTCAAGGAGACAATTCAAAGCCAAGAGATTTTTCCATTGCAGATCGAGGACAGGATTCACCTGAAGCATAAGTGTGGACAGAGCTCAACATTAACTCCGTCACCAGGGCGGATTTCTTCATAAGAAAAGAGAACGAGCTTCCTTAAACTTGTGACTGGGAGAACCATCGATTTCTGGGTTGTTTCGCTGCATTACATAGACAAGATTACTTGCTATTGTGGATTTCTTCATAAGAAAAGGGAACGAGCCTCCTTAAACTTGTGACTGGGAGAACCATCGATTTCTGGGTTGTTTCGCTGCATTACATAGACAAGATTACTTGCTATTTGGTGACCGGATTCATCAATTCTTGTGCTTGCTGTGGGACATTCTGGCTGGAAGTGATCATAGTTTCCTAGATGAATGTCAACTGTGTTGATGGGGCCACAAGTTACTTGTTAGATTGCTTGTTGAATGGAGCGTAAACGTTGTCCCTTATAGCTCTGCTGGACATACCTGGAGTGTATGGGTATGGTTCATGGGTATACGCGGTCTCTGCTAGAAGGCATCCTAACTACTGGTGTATATTTGCTCTCATTTTGAAGACCCTTTCATACTTCTAAAAGGAGTCAGGTTCCTCTATATGCTCAAATGATGTGCTTCCTTACTAAAGACTCATATTACTAAAGTTTATGTGCCAGCTAGTTTACTTCAGCAGTAATATGAATCCATGCTCTCTTGCCATTTTCTAAGTTCTGCACTTAGACAGTGAATATCAACAAGTCTAGTTTTTATTTCTTTATCATTGTGTGCCATATTTGAAGGAGAAAAATTAAATATACAACTACAGCACTGGATCCTGGAATTTTTTGACCCAAACATGCACATGAAATAATACTTCAAACTTCGTAAACAGAGTAAAAATTGGAAAATTTCTAGCCCGGAATTTATATGAAATAATACTTCAAACTTAGTAAACAGAGTAAAAATTGGAAAATTTCTAGCCCGGAATTTATGGGGCTGAATTCCCTGTACGTGTCATCTTATCAGTATTATTGGAGGTGTTGTAGCAAGGAAGCTTAGTGATCTGGATTCCAATCAAATTCTTGAAGACCAAGTGGTTTTATATGAAGGTTTGGACGCCAAGTCACAGTTGGAAGGAAGTTGGAAGGAAGTTTGATCTATGGGTTAAAGGCATATCTTGCACCTATAGCAGCTTCTCTTTTGAGGCCTGTAGCAGCGTATTGACAAGGGACGGGTTGGTTTTCATCAGAAATTTGAAGGCCGAATTTATCAGACCAAACTTCCTTGGCAAGGAGTCGAGTCCTTGTTTTTCCTGTGTTTGGGCTTGTTGTGCACATATCCTCCAGTTGAACGTTCACCTGTACCTTTCACTAGGATGTAGCAAAGGTTTAAGGAAAAGGAACCAGAGATCAATGGCCTAAAGTCTCCTATAGCAGAGGTATAGGAGAGGTTGTCAACCATTTTGAGGAAATGTCACTATATCTATAATAGGTTTCTCTATTGAGCCCATTATAATGCATTCTCCTTTACCAGACTTGTCTATTGAGCCCATTATAATGCATTCTCCTTTATGAGTAGGTAGCTTCCAGTTTGTTGTAATTCTGAATATTATATGCTATCAAAATTGATGATCTGAGTTTGGTCACACAAACACATCACCGTGCATTGATGCTTAAAGCAAACAA
Source organism: Pinus taeda (assembly GCA_000404065.3). Classification (NCBI taxonomy): domain Eukaryota; kingdom Viridiplantae; phylum Streptophyta; class Pinopsida; order Pinales; family Pinaceae; genus Pinus; species Pinus taeda. The sequence continues at coordinate 18,337 of APFE030192370.1, forward strand.
ACAAAATAATACACCCACAGTAGCATACATGATTGACAGAATTTGCCTCTGAAAGAGTTCATTACTCAGAAAACCGTGGCTTCATAATCACAAATGCTGTTGTCATCATTGGGCTAAACCATAGGAACTCCTAAACAAATTGAAAATATTGAATAATGCAGAAGTTAGTTCCGTGAAATACCATGCATCCAAACAGAGCATCAGACCCTTCTCTAGGAAGGTACATAATTTGCTCCAACAGAGGCATCCAAGGGACTTACAAAAGGTAAATGAAGTGGGGAATTGGCTTTTCGTACTTGGGTCAGACTTAAACACTGGAAAATCAGGAGATGACCTCACATTGGAAGAGTGGAATCCTATCATTGCAAGGTGGAGCAATCTGATTAGAGTTTAAATTGGGCTCTGGAGCCAGCTATGCTTGCATTGGTACAAGCCAGATTCTTGGAGCATCCAGGTGAGAGAATCAAGCTTATAATTGCCTTTTGTTTCAGAGGTATTTTGAGGATAGTAGCACCCTTTCCTCCCTACGATGATGTCATCATGAAGAAGGCCTTTCAATTGATTGTAGAATGTTATTCAAGGTTGCATGACACCCAGAACTCAAACTTTGATAGAAGGTCTGTGATCCTAGACACTATGGCCAAAATCAGATCCTACGTAGTCATGCTTTATGTACAGAAAGATGACCTGATCCTTCAAATTTGCCAATTCTTCTTCACCAACATCATAGAGCATCACCATGAGGAGGCAAAAGCCAACATGCAAGATATCTTATCTTCATTACTAGTTGAAGGTGATGTCATTCACAAACAATTGTGGACAAAATTGTTAGTCATTGGAGGAAGAAAGAGGTTGTCTCACCAGATGCCTATGAGCTAGCCAAAGGGGTGGTTGAGCAAAACTTGAGATTTTTCAGAAAGCAGCTAACCCAAGAGGAGTTGACGATGATGCAAGATACAAAGAGCCAAACTTGTAGCAAGCATGAGCTGAGAAGGAAGGGTCTTTGCTTCATTTGCAAGGAAACTTGGGGGCCTAACCACTCATGCTTGAGTAACACAGAGGAGATGACCCCGGGGGGTCAGGAGGAGATTCCTTCTTACTTTCCGGATGAGGATTCTCCATCTACAGTAGAGTTTGTGGGTATTGATGAGGATACCTTTGAGGAGCATGAGCAGACAAGTGATGATATTGACATCAGCCCAGATATGCAACCGCATTTGACAGAGGTGTATGATGAGCAATCGATAGACCCCATGGGGGTCATTCAAGGAGATGAGTTGTTTGTGGTGATTCAACATGAGCAACATATGGCGGGGCATGAGTCAGAGGATGATATGCATCAGTGTGCGTGATGGGCCATTTGTTGAGAGTCAACTAGTGGCTCATGTTGAACCCATGATGGAGGAGGATGAGCAGCCATCCTTGAGACCAGCCATTGGCGGGGAGAAAACAGATGCTCAAGCAGCCAACGGGGTTGTCGACACTTGTCAAAAAGAGGTGCTAGAGCCTAACAGGGCAGCTTTGCAAGAGGTTGGTAAACTGGAGGAGCGAGGAGTTTCCTGTCGGACAAGGGAGTTAATGGTGCATCCATATTTAGACCTACCCATTATAGATGCAATTGCAGCCAGCGGAACTGTAGTATTTCCGGGCAGCAACCCTCTCCAAGAGTACATAGTCAGGGCTTGCAGCACAGGTTATCCACTTTGGACTATTACAAAGAGAGACGCAAGATTTCTTAGACAGATCTGATTGGTTGTCCAGGCAAAGTCGTGTGATTTGAGCACAGTGCAGCATAGGGAACTTATCCTATGCATCTGATCTTTCCCACAAGTTGGATTAGCGGGAGATCATGAGTTGGTATCCTGTTGATGGTGTGATACTCTTAGTCAGGGGCATAGTACAACAGGGGCACTTAGACATGAGGAGTACTACATGCTCCAGTTGGCAATAAGTTGCAAGTCAACAACTCTCCAACATTCCATCCCAGCATCAACAGAGTGGGGTTGGCATTGGTTTGTGTCAAGGGTTGGATTGGAGAGAACTGATGAGTTGGTATTCGATTGTTGGAGCAGGAGATAGAGCACACAATTGGAGCCATGGGATAGGGGTGATGACGATTGGCCATGGTGGCATTGGGATCCAAGAGGATCTATTGATGGTAGGACAAGACAGAGTTTAGTCTGGGATCCAGGCACTAAGGGATCCATTCATGGTTGGGTGGCACAGAGGCACGGTAACATCCAGTGGTTTGTATGGGATCTAGGTATTAGTCCTCAGTTGCACAGGACCGGCAGATTGGCTGACAGATATGGATTGTTTGACAACAAACAATCTTGGGGCGAGAAGATTTGTCATGTTCCTTTCTCTAGTTTCCTTTATGGTGTGATCAGGATGGACTTCTAGCGTTGGTGGCAACTAGGTCACAGGAGCAGGTTTACTCCATTAGCGGGCCCAAGAGCCCTTGGAGGGGATTTATGGGGTTTTAAGGAGTTTTTATGGAGTTTGACGGCATTCGCTTGGCACATTCCATCATCCGCAGAGCTTGCCTTTTGTTCGGTTGCATTCCAACAACTTTTGGACATCAGGTTATTATTGAACTTAACTCACTTAATTACACTTAAGGTGGTATTTTGGTAGGAATACTTGACGAAATACTGTAGTGTAATAGCTCGTTGGAGCTGGAACAAATAGAGATGTACATGATGAGAAGGTGGGAAATGACTTTCAATGGCCTGAGGAAGGATGGTGGCTAATTTACCATTTTCCCAAATTAAAAAGATATTTTAATTGAATAAAAGGAGGGAAATGGTATTAAGTGATTAAAATAATAATAAAATTGGACATCAGGTTATTATTGAACTTAACTCACTTAATTACACTTAAGGTGGCATTTTGGTAGGAATACTTGACGAAATACCGTAGTGTAATAGCTCGTTGGAGCTGGAACAAATAGAGATGTACAGGATGAGAAGGTGAGAAATGACTTTCAATGGCCTGAGGAAGGATGGTGGCTAATTTACCATTTTCCCAAATTAAAAAGATATTTTAATTGAATAAAAGGAGGGAAATGGTATTAAGTGATTAAAATAATAATAAAATAAAAGCTTCTAGAGGAATCCATGAGATCTCTAAAAGAGGAGGAGGAGACCATTTGAGGACATCTTGGATTGTTGATATTTTCTGTTGACAAGGTTTGGAGAACCTAGTTCCCAGCTTCTATAGCCCCAAGATGAAAACCCTCGGGTTTGCTATTGGGTGTTGGACAAGAACCCAGCACTCTTGAGGATATTTCACCCAGATATCTCACAATGCTTCAGCGGGATTTTGGAGAGATCAGGTTTGCAGCAGTCTTCTGACTGGGTCGTCTACATCATTACCAGGGGTCATACATCATTTTGGTAGAGGAGATTTCACCCAGAAATCTCACAATGCTTCAGCGGATTTTTGGAGAGATCAGGTTTGCAGCGGTTTTCTCACTGGGTCATCTACATCATTACCAGGGGTCATACATCATTTTGGTAGAGATCTGTTTTCGGGTTTGCTTCGCTTGCTTGGCAAGCCCAAGTTCCACTTCCTTCAAGTTGATGTACTCTTTCCAGTGGAATAATACATAGCTCAGTGATATTATTGGCATCTATTTGTGTCAAATTGTTGGTTGTGTCTATATGCAATTATTTTGTTGTTCAAGTTCATTTCTGGTATCTACTGTTAATACATGGCTCAGTGATATTATTGGTGTCTATTTGTGTATCAAATTGTTGGTTGTCTATATGCAATTATTTTGTTGGTTGTCTATATGCAATTATTTTGTTGTTAAAATTTTCTATTAGGGATATTAGGGACACCTCAAATTTAAACACACATATCACCTCAACCTTGTCTTTCATCCACTACATTGTCCACTACACTGAAATCATGTGTAGTTAAGACTCAATGTACCAAATAGAAATCAAAATAGAGAATTTAATATATGATGAGAAATCATAAATGAAGATAGGAAGCCTTGTGAATGATATTATGATAAAGCACATCTTATGTAATGACCAAAAATCATAATCAAGGAGGAAGAAGAAGAAGAACCATTGTATTGAAACAAGAAGATATAAGTCAGAACCAAAAGAGAACACATTTTTTTCCTTTACACTTTCCTACATATCTGTAAGTATGTCACACAAAAATATTTTAATAGCTTTATCAATGCTCCTCCACCTTAACTACATTTGCAAAGCACTCATTATATAAATAAACACATTTAATTTTAACATGAATCTTGCACCAAAAGATAACCCACCTTCTATCTTTGTTTCTACCTTTGCTATGGTGCCTTCTATCTCTCTCACAGAAAGATGTTCAGTAGTTTCACCAGTGGTCCTTCAACTTTTTTAATTTGCATTACATCTAAATTTCAACAAAAAGATAAAGCAACAAATGACTTAAATAAGAATGGGCATGAAACCATATAATTATGCAATAACAAACAAAATCTTCCCCATACATACCTCCTCCGTCTTTGCCCATAAAGAAGTAATTTCCCCATGCATGTACCTCCTTCGCCTTTGCCCAATACATTTCTAAGCTCCGCATCAATGCTAAACCCACACTATGGGTTGTTAAAGTCTTCTTCAATTTCCCCACCCATTGAACCCAGTATAAAATGTGAATAAAAGAAAAATAGATCAAAAGTCATACAAGGGAAAAAAAGTATCAAACCACAAATTAGCATGGCCATGCTCACAAATACAAAGATATAACAACATCAACATTAAAAAAAAAAACAAAAAAAAAACAACAATAGAAAAATATGACTAAAAATAGAAAACTGGAACAAAAATAATGAAAAGAACACATAAAAAACAAATAAGAGGTAAACTCTGCACTGCAACTGCAAAAAGCATCCATGGCCAACCGAGGGCACCCTGCACATCAAAAAATAAATAAGTATTGAATAGAGACTAGAAATTATTATGAGAACTATTAAATACACATTAAATATTGTGAAAAAATGCAACAGAGATCAAAATATCTTATAAGAAATCTTAAATGGAGAATGAAAATCTTATGAATAATCTTATGAACTAAAAACTACATCTTAAGCAAACAACAAAAATCATAATCCCTAAATAAGAAGGGAGAAGAACTATATTTTTGCAATAAGAATGATTAAATAGTAGATCATACATGGATTTCACACCAAAAGAAAACCAACCTCTACCTTTGCCTCTGCACTCTACTACAATGTGTCTGACACAAAAATATTTCAGTGGTTTCATCAGTGATCCTCCACATTCCTTTACCTACATAGCATTACATTCGATAATTAAACAAATGACTAATATTGTAAGATGGCTCAAATTTAAACAAAAACACATATGGGACAATCCATACATACAGCCGCAACATAGGTTATATTGCAAAGCATACATGGGTTTTACACCAAATAGGAACCAACAACAAAACTCGCAAAAAGAAAACAAGCAAAGAGAAACAATAGGTACGAACAATGATCTGCAACCCTAAAATGTATCAATGGCCAACCAAGCACACCCTGCACACCAAGAAAATATTACGAGTAATATTAAATACACACAAAATGTTTTGGAACACATGAAACAAATATCACGTCATCTTATGAATAATCTTAATTAGAGACCAACAATATTATTATTCTTATGCACTAGAAAGTACAACTTATGCAAACACTAAAATTGTTAACCCTAAATAGATAAACAGGGAGGAGAAATGTGGTATTTGAAATGAGAAGGATTTATTAACAAATCATATACAAATTTCACACCAAAAAAGAGCACACCTCTACCTTTGTATCTTCCTTTGCACCTTACAACAATCTCTCTCATAAAGAAATTTTAGTAGTTTTGTTAGGTAGGCCTCCGATCAAAAGGTACTTTATTCATTTTGCAATCGGGTGCTTATGCTTGTTTGTATTTGTTTGTATTTGGGATTTTGACATGGATTATGGCACGACCTAGAAGAAAGGGAGGTTTTAACCATGATCTTGTTCCCTCACCTTAAATGGGGGGTTTACTTCAATCTTAGTCTAGTGGGAACTTCCTTAATGGTCCAATGGGTATAGAAGAGGTTCTACTTGGGAAGCCTTGATTGAGAATGCCAAGTAGCCAATTCGGCACCTTTAAGGCGAAGCAGCCAAGCTAGGGCTTCGCGTGAATTCCTAGGGAAGAGGAATTTGCGAGATTAGAGAGTCTAAATGTTGAGGGTATAGTTGGTTGCCTCAAAATCAACACCCTTCATAGGAATTCACTCCAATTCTATGCATAAATTTTGTTGCCCTAGTTGTTTGCCCTAGGTTAAACCCTAGTTTGGTTTTAGCTTCAACTTGGGGCTTATTGAGGGTTTCATGTGCCTTGAAATGCCATACCATTTTGAGTGACACTTTAGAGTAAAAAAAAACGAAAAAAAGGTCTTGTACGCGTGCACCTCGTTGCTCAGACCTTGACTTGTAAGGAATGACTGGCTCCATCCCACATGACGAGGTGCGATCAAGGATAAAGGCTCAAGGCTCAAGGAGGGGCCCCATCAAGGCTTCAACCCGTCAGGCACCTTGTAGGAATACATTGTTGGAAACCCTTTTCCCTACACCATCACCTTTGGCCATCCCAACTATCATTTCACCAATAAAGCCCTAGGTCATTTGTCACATATTTTAGGTCTCTCTAAGGAAAGTAATATAGCCTCCTCTTGGAGGCTTTATGCCTAAATTGTGTCTTTCCACTGAAAACCTTTTGGGTCACCTTGTCCCTAAAACCTTAGAATAATTATTAATTGACCTATTCATATAGCAAGACTTCTCCCATGGTTGAAAGTCCATAAAGAGTTGGGAGTTTTGGCTGTGATGATAGTGGACCATCACCCCCATTGTTCTCACTTAGTCTAGTATTTATGTAACACACCCCAATACCCAATCTAATTCAAAGAGGGTGGTTACCAAATCACCCGAATCTTGTGTTGCAGTTACAAGAATAAGGTAAGCATTTTTTTTTGCCTGTAGGAAAGCACTAAACCATTGTCAGAAGCAACTCCGCATGCTGCATTGTCTTCCTGTAAAAATTAAAGCCAGAGTGTGATGGTACTATCCTGTTCACGATCCAATGACAATGCCTCAGATGCTCTGCATGAAATGATATAACCTTAGCTCTTCCCTAGCTAGCAAGTCCTTCAAGGAACATGGAGCAACTTAATGCAAGTGGAGGACTTCTCAACCATAGAAGAAGCTTGTGCTCTTTTTTGTCAATATCCTTTTTGGTTGGTCACCATCTCTTCCTTAGCTAAAGATTTTGAATTTCCAATGAAAGAGCCAGTGCCCCAGAAGGTTCATCATCTTCCTACAATGGTTCTTTTGCATGAGTAATTAGCCATTCCATTACCAACTCAAACCGATTTGCGTGTACATTCCTTAGGGCTTCTTTTACCCTTCCCTTTGAGAATCCCATTTCAACAATTATTGCAATGGTTGAATCATCAAGGGGTGGTATAACAGCTTGCGTGGATGCATTACTTCCTCCTGTGATTTTTGTCATCAACTCATGGATAGACATACTTCATTATGGGACAAACCCCAAAGGGAAACTGAGGATAAATGACAGCAGGTGATTGGATTCAAAAATTGTTCATATCGGATCATTGGTTCCGAAGATATAATAATATGGAGAGGACTGATTGTTTGTCCGAAGCATGAACAAAAATGGGATAGAGGCACCCTCGAAAAAGACAAGTTACTCACATTCGATCTCATGGCCAGAGGAGGATTCGGAGCTGGAAAGTGGTAGTAATTCCCAAACTAAAAAGACGGGGAGAGGAAAAAATAAAAAGAGAGAGAAGAGAAAAAGATGTTTAATATGCCTCCTACGTTATCCATAACATACAAAAGTATTAGCGTAATTTGATAAAGTCATTAATTATGAATGCTACATAAAGAATATAAGCCAGATGATGGAATAGAGAGACCTAGGATGTAGAGAATCGGGACATAAACAATACAATAGATGCACCTTCTCATCTCGATTATATTTAGTCAACATATCTGAATATATCTCATATACATAAAAAAAGCTGTATGCCCTGAGAGAGGCTTGTACAGTTGGGAAGGATTTTTATTCATCGGAATAAGAGTCTACTTCAACAATATATGCCCTTAGGCACGGCTAACACAACATAGAAATAACACTTAGAAAGGGTGGACAATTGGCTATGGGACAAATTGAAGTAATGAATTCCACCCTGCTCTGGGAAACAAGGAAGATTCCTTTTCCCAAGAACTAACTGAGGTGAACCTTGCCCCAAGTAGAATTTCAGAGTAATTGGCGTTTGTGCATTTCACTGACACTTACATATTTTACAATTTACTAATTGAGAGCAATGAGCTCAATAGGGACAGGATTTAATATAAAAGAAATCCAAGCATGGGAGGGAGTTAACCCCGAGCTTAATAAGGTCAATAAGGTTGACTACAATGGACAGAGAATGTAACAGAGGCATTAATTAAAACATTCTCAATAAACACAATACTCAACCATAAGTAAGCTATCCTATTGTACATATGATTGATTTGATACAGTAGCTAATATCTTAACTCCATTGTATTCTTGTATTTTTTAATGTCATACACGACACCAGCTCAGCATTAGAACATCTAGAAGCCCAGCCTGAGACCAACTTCAAGGGTAGGATTTGACATGCATGATCCCAAACGCATATCAGTGCAACACAGGAGGCTTGTATACTATCTAGCCATAGTATGTACGGTTTACTCATTGGTGAGAGTGTATTGGTATCATCATTATCCCTTATTCACTTGAATCATTAAAAAAGATGAGCTTGTTCAAAGTGGGTTTTCCTTCCTTCACTTACCTTCAAGCCACCACTTAAAATTATCCTTTGATCATCATAGTTAGCCTGAAATCCAAACTACTCAGCCAATTCATTCATTGAAATCATATAAGAGAGCCCTCTCTAAAGCTAGAAGGGATAGATTCTAGCTTACAAGTGGTTTGTGATTACCTCTAGATTTCCTTCCTACAGCCTAAGGAAATTACAGAGTACTAACATATTGGCGTCATTGTCGAGGACCGAACGGTTTCATCTTCCCCGAGAAAAAAAATCAAAGTTTCAGATTTGGTTGTTGATGATGAACAACATTCAGACTTAGGAAGGCTGAACCATTCACTTGGCGACTACAATCAAGTAGAACTCAGATTTTCAAGTTCCACTGGTGTCTCCACATCTTCAAAATGAATTCAGCTACAAGGTATGCTCCCATGAATTGAGATCACATCCTAGGATTTCCAAACTGCATGCCTTGTGTAGATTGGCAGAGTTATCTACCCAGGTTCAAAGATGGTGACAGAGAGAGGATGCTGCTCTACATCTGGTTAAATTTCATATGCATGCACGCAAGTTGAAGGTTCAATTTCATGAAGATTGTCTCATGAAGATGTTCATGGCTACTCTGGAAGGAAAAGCGCGGTCTTGGTATGAAGGTTTGCCATCTAGTAGCTTGTATTCACTTAAAGATTTTCATTTAGTATTTTTTGAGAAATACAAAGAATCTCATCCCTTTTTGTCATTGGTTGATAATTGTTGCGACCATGTTGAGAATGATTTCATTCAAAATCTGGAAAAAAATTATGGCCAAGAAGAGCTCATGGATGAAGAGATGGATGAAGAGATTTTGGAAGCTTTGCACGAGAACCCTTTTCATCACAAAGAAGATATGGTAACTTCTCTCTTGCCCAAAAATCAAGTAATCAAATTTCTGATGCAGAAAGAGCAACCTTGTTAGTCTTTTTATGATCAAAAGTATGAGAATTATTTTAAAGAGAATAAGGACATAATAAATGATGAGGACAGTTGCCATGATATTCAAGTGGATTCCCGACAGGCAGCAATTTTCTCCTTAGCTAAAGATGAAACTAATCAGGAATTTGATGTAAATGTTCATGTTCATTTTCTTGAGGTCAATGAAGAAATGCGAGCCTGATCAACATATTCAACAGACTGTTAATGGTCAAGAAGAGGATAGCAGTGAAAAAGAAAAGATTGATCTAGAGCGTGTTGAAAATGAAGGAAAATATGCCTCTTGAAGTAAGAAACACAGAATATGTTGAAGACCAAGATCATATTTTTGTTGATATACATGAAAGGTTAACTCTTAACACTGCCATTATACATGATGCAGCGGTTCCATCATATTCATTACAAAGGTCACAGAAAAAATTGTAGTCCTGTGAGGACAAATATAAGTTGAAGTTGTAGGGAAGTAATGTTGCAGATCGAGATTTATCCAAATAGAATTGCAATCTACCAGAGGAGCTAGAGTTCAGTGTGCATTCCTATGATGATGCTTTTGCAGCGTTCTTAAAGTCAGCTAGTGGGCCGATGTTTTTTAATCTCATCATAGTTGGAATTGTTAGTGAGTTTCTATGGGAGTTGTCATTCATTAGTTTTCCTTTTTTGATTGGGAGCAAGCACATGCATAGAATTCAACCAATGGATAAGGTGCTTGCATGGTTATTTGAATCAAGTAGTTTGTGGATTAGTTGAGAAGCAATATAGCATGTGTGGGAAGCTATCATCAGAGTTTGAAGCCCGAGGAGAAGGCCTTGAGATTCTAGTGATCTGCTGCCATATGTAAGTTTAGTGATTGAATCAATAGTTATTTTTTTCAGTCTATAAATCATATTTTTAGTCATATTGCAATATAGCATGTGTGGGAAGCTATCATCAGAGTTTGAAGCCCGAGGAGAAGGCCCTGAGATTCTAGTGATCTGCTGCCATATGTAAGTTTAGTCAGTGAATCAATAGTTATTTTTTTCAGTCTGTAAATCATATTTTTAGTCATATTTTAAGTGTATCAGTTGACTCCATTGCCCAATGGTTAGGCACTTGGTCTGCATTTTTGTTCTTGGCACCTCACAGGGAGGCTGCCATCCCCAATGGAGCCAATGTTAGGGTCAGTAAGTTTGCATTTGTCAAATGTCTCGAAATGACTCAATGGTTAGTTTGAATAAAGTCGAACTTAATGTCAAATGTTGTCATAAGTTCGAGTGTCACTATCCAGAATGTCACCATGGGTGTGGTCATCAAGAGGTCTAGTCAAAAACATGAAAGTTGTCGTGAGTTATTAGGAAAATTTGTCAAAGTCTAGAATAATCAAGTCATGAGTTAGGTGTCAATAGTGGGAGTTAGGTGTCAATAGCATGATGTAGCATATTGAGAGGGAGTTGCAGTACAGATGCAGCAGTGACAATGGCAATGTCATGGGCAGTAGTACAGATTGTAGTAACGCAGTGGATGAAGGGCAGCGGGCCGAGCATCAGTAACACAGAGGAACAATGTCGTGGATCAGTGTGATACTTCTGCTGGGAAGTATTGCTATAGCACAATCCTCGCTAAGAGGGAGTGTTGAATTTTGGGTAGCATCAGATGTGCTCTATCTCCGAAATTTTGTGGAGGGGCTAGAACACATGAGATCTCCAAGACCCAGCAATCGTTTGGAGAAATTCCACCCAGAGCGCATATTATTCAAATAGTAATGGTGCCTAAGTTAAAACTTAGGAAATTAAAATAATTAAAGTGAATTAATGTAAATATTGGTGAGAAGCTTAGAGATTAGATCGCGGGTGTTCAGAAAACTCAACAGGAAAAGTATAAAGGAAAGCTTGGGGCCAGTTAGAGAACACACACAGTGAGAGCAACACTTGAGCTAGATCGAAATTATGCGGCATGGTTCGCTGAGAATTTCAGAGTAAGCTTCTAGTGCAGAGACGGGTAGTTCGGCAACGAGACTTTCTTCCAAGGCTAGTGCAGAGACGGGTAGTTCGGCAATGAGACTTTCTTCCAAGGCCGAGAATACATAACAGATAGGCAGTGCAGCACCAAGGAGAGACAGTGCAGCTCCAAGAGAGTGACACAGAAGCTAGAGGGGTTGACGCAGTCACGCAAAGGCAACGATGGGGTTTTTGTGAGGCAGATCGGGCATCAGTTCAACAGATCGATTTCTGAGCTGAGAAGGCTCACTAGGAGGGTGACACAGCTCCTAGAGGAGGTGACGCAGTTCCAGCACAGCGCTGGGAGCAACCATCGCTGCACAGCACTAGGGATAGTGCAGTCACCTGTGGGGTTTGTTCATCCAGTTGCTGGATTGGCCAAAATATTTGTCTCGGGATAGAGGTACTTCTGCCGAGTTTATTCTCTGTTGGGTGAGCTAGATTTGGCACCCTAGTTGTATTCAGAAATCTGTTTAATAATAAAACCCTCATATCTATTGCACCGGTTTTCCTACATTGAGTTTTTCCAAGGACGTTTAGACCCAAAATAAGTGTGTCCTTTGTGTGATTGTCTCATTTATTTTTCAGTACTTGATCTGTATATTGGTGTAGGCTACAGTGTATTTGCATTAATATTTTCTTAATATTTCTTAAAATAACATGTTAAAATGAAGAACACAAGTAGGTAATGCAAATCAGTTTACTACAGTAGGATTTCTGGTTTGTTAGATTCAGAAATTTTCACATGGTATCAGAGCAATTGCAGATCAAGGAGGACTGAAGCCATCAGCGAAAGGACAGAGGAAAATATGTGCGTGAAGGCAGTTGTCCCGAGAGACAGCGCAGTTTCAAGCTAAGAGAGCGAAGGAGGGGTGGCGCAGTCGCTAGGGGAGGCTCATGCAGAGCCTGCGTCAGCCTGATTGGGTGACGTTGTTGTTGTAAAGGGCAACACAGTGCTCACTAGGCCAGGGCGAAGACTGTTGAGTCTTGCTTTTCCGGTTATCGTGGCTAGAGGTGCAGCGCAGATTTCATCTGGAGTTGCTGGTGGGGTGCTGATTCTGTTGGTGCATAACAGTACCTAGTGGGGCAGAAGCAAAGTAGAGGGAATCAGTTCCTCAAAAGATTTATTGCCAAGAAATCTAGATCCAATGCTGAGCAACAGCAAAGACAGATTAGAGAGGGGTGGTTCGACAGTGGTTGGCAAAAGGATTTCTGTGAAGGAAATCGAAATTCAGAGGAAGCTTGTTCCTTAGAGGATTTCTAGCGCTAGAGATCCAGATCCGAGTTTTGTTGGAGCAGCAGAGAAAGAGGGAGAAGAGAACTAGTTTGACATTCATTTGAGCAGAGATGGTCGTTAACCAGTTCAACATTCAGTACTTGATCTGAATATTGGTGTAGGTTGCAGCGTATTTGCATTAATATTTTCTTAATATTTCTGAAAATAACTTGTTAAAATGAAGAGCATGAGTAGGTAATGCAAATCAATTTACTGCAGTAGGATTTCTGGTTTGTTAGATTCAGAAATTTTCACATGGTATCAGAGCAATTGCAGATCAAGAAGGACTGAAGCCATCAGCGAAAGGACAAAGGAAAATCTATGTGTGAAGACAGTTGTCTCGAGAGACAGCACAGTTTCAAGCCAAGAGAGTAGAGGAGGGGTGATGCAATCACCAGGGGAGGCTCACGCAGAGCCTGCGTCAGCCTGATTGGGTGACGTTGTTGCTTCAGAGGGAAGCACAATGGTTACTAGGCCAGGGCGAACACTGTTGAGTCTCTCTTTTTCGGTAATCGTGGCTAGAGGTGCAGCACAGACAACACAGTGGTTACTGGGCCAAGGTGAAGACTGTTGAGTCTCGCTTTTCCGGTTATCATGGCTAGAGGTGCAGCACAGATTTCATCTAGGGGCGCTGATTCTGTTGGTGTAGAATAGTACCTGCTGGGGCAGAAGCAAAGTAGAGGGAATCAATTCCTCGAAAGATTTCTTGCCAAGAAATCTAGATCTAGTGCTGAGCAACAACAAAGAGAGATTAGAGGGGTGGTTCGACAGTGGTTCGCAGAAGGATTTCTGGAAGGAAATTGAAATTCAGAGGAAGCTTGTTCCTTAAAGGATTTCTAGCGCCAAAGAAATCCAGATCCGAGTTTTGATGGGGTAGCAGTGAAAGAGGGAGAAGAGATGGTTGTTAATGGACCGAGGGATCGGGACAGGTTAGATGGAGAGCATCCAACTTCGTCATCTGGAAGGCCAGGTTCCTGAGAATTTTGGATTAAAATCGCATCAAGGATTATGCCTTGAGGATGGTTGTTGTTCCAGTTGATGTTGATCATCTCAAGCAGTACGAGGAGGCTCAGGCAAAAGCAAAGTGCATGATCTTGGACGAGGTCAAGGATCATGTGATCCCACATATTGTTGAGAAAGACACAGCAAGGGAAATGTGGGAGGCCTTGACCACATTGTACAAGGGAACTTTCGTTCAGCGAAAGATGTTGCTTGAGAATCAGCTGAGACAGTTTCAGATGCAGAAGGGAGAAGAATTCGATCCCTTCCTTCTCAAGTTGCAAAGGATCCCTGGACAGCTAACTTTCGCAGGGGCTACACCAAATGCTAAATTTATGGTTAGGACAGCCCTGAATGTAGTCACAGAAGACTGGGAAACCTTTGTCCAAAGCATCTTGGGCAAGGCTTATCTTCCGAGTTGGGAGGAGATGTAGGTAGCTCTTCGACAGGAAGAGATCAAATGATGGACCAAGGCGGGAAGAAACAACAAAGTGGTCAAAATCAATAAGGAGGAAGAGGAGGATGCAGCTCTCGCATCAGCGGGACAGCAAGGGCAACAGAAACGAAAGGACATATCCAAAGTCAGATGCTTCAAATGTGGAGAAATGGGTCATTTCACCACGTAGTGCCCTCGGAAGAAGGGAAAAGAAGAGAAGGGCGCAAGCTGACAAAGAGGATGATGATGATTGCGCCATGAATGCTCATGCACCTCTAGAGAAGAGGTGGGGCGATATTGAGCTGTAGTCGAGAGGACTACATGACGGGCAAGATCCTTGAGGTGCCCAAACTCTTGGATCACATATAGCTACGGGAACCCTTAACGACAGTAGCAAAATGACAGGAGTCAATTGGTGTGAAGGATGATGGAGAAACAGTGGTAGAGCTAGAATGCCAAAGTCTAAAGCAGCGTAGTGGAGTGTTGCAGCAATGTGGAAGGCACAGAGCAGATACAACAGCAGCGGAGTAGCATCAGAGGGTCGGCATAGATTAGCAGCAAAGGTAGCTTCAGTGTCGAGGGGCATCCAAACTGACCAGCATGTCAGCTTTTGGGGTGGCTTTTCAGTTGCTTGCTTCTGAGCAACTGAGTTGCAGTGGAGCAACTAGCAGTGTCATTGCTATGGGCAGCATGATGAAGCATATTGAGAGGGAGTTACAGTACAGATGCAGCAGCGACAGTGGCAATGTCATGGGTAGCAGTACAGATTGCAGTAGCGCAATGGATGAAGGGCAGCAGGCCGAGCATCAGCAACGCAGAGGAACAATGTCATGGATCACTATGATACTTCTGTTGGGAAGTATTGTTAGAGCACATTCCTCGCTAAGAGGGAGTGTTGAATTTTGGGTAGCACCAGATGTGCTCTAGATCCAAAATTTTGTGGAGGGGCTAAAACACATGAGATCTCCAAGACCCAGAAATCGTTTGGAGAAATTCCACCCGAAGTGCATGATATTCAAATAATTAATTATTTTTAATGGTGCCTAAGTTAAAACTTAGGAAATTAAAATAATTAAAGTGAATTAATGTACATATGGGTGAGAAGGTTCTAAGTGACAACGATCAAGTCTAATTTAATCTTAGCCATTCATTGGAGATTAGATCACAGTCGTTGATTTCTCAAAGGGAAAAGTATAAAGGAAGGCTTGGGGTCAGTTAGAGAACACACACATTGAAAGCAGCACTTGAGCTAGATCGAAATTTTGGGGCGTGGTTTGCTGAGAATTTAGGAGTAAGCTTCTAGTGCGAAGAGGGGCAGTTCAGCAGTAGGACTTTCGTCTAAGACTGAGAATACATAACAGAGAGGCAGTGCAGCACCAAGGAGAGACAGCGCAGCTCTAGGAGGGTGACACAGAAGCTAGAGGGGCTAACACAATCACGCAGAAGCAGCGCTAGGGTTTCTATGAGGCAAATCGGGCATCAGTTCAGCAAATCGATTTCTGAGCCGAGACGGCTCACTGGGAGGGTGACGCAACTCCTAGAGGAGGTGACACAGTTCCAACACAGAGCTGGGAGCAGCCGTCGCTGCACAACGCTGGGGACAACGCAGTCACCTGTGGGGTTTGTTCATCCAGTTGCTAGATTCACCAAAATATATGTCTCCAGATAGAGGTACTTCTCATGGATTTATTCTCTGTTGGGTGAGCCAAATTTGATACCCTAGTTGTATTCAGAAAGTTGCTTTATAATAAAACCCTCATATCTATTGCATCGATTTTCCCGCATTAGGTTTTCCCGGGGACGTTTAATCCAAAAATAAGTGTCCTTTGTGTGATTGTCTCATTTATTTTTCAGTACTTGATCTGTATATTGGTGTAGGTTGCAGGGTATTTGCTTTAATATTTTCTGAATATTCTGAGTATTTGCTTTAATGTTTTTAATTTTTTCTATTGTAAGATATGGCTATCATGATTCACTAAGGATAGGATTCATCGTGGCATCATAGAAGCATTAAAATCAAGAGCTCGTCATCATAAAGAAAAATAGTTGAAATAGAAGTCTATGACAGTCACCCTTGGAAGGATATAGCTCTTGGTAACCTCATTAGAAGCATAAGTGGTACTTATGGGAAAAGAAAAAGTCATCTAGTACAAAAGCTCATCATACAGCAGTCAATAGGAAACATTTGCTGGATGAGGATACTCAAGATCCTCTATTGGAATCTTCATCGGAAGGTTCACCAATCAAAAGGAAGCAAGTGTTTCATCAAGAATTCCATCTTGTGGGAATTCATGAGATGATGGTATGATGACAAAAAAAAAGGTGAAGCAAATCAAGGGATTGAAGTTTTTTCAATCAAGGAAGTTGCTGAAAGAAGTCTAGATGACCTAAAGGAAAATGAGGTACGTATGCTTGTATTCGATATTGTAGAGTCATGTCATATGGTTGCAGGTAACATCGATAAATTCTCTATCTCAAGAGCATGATCAAAAGAAAGGATCTCCTCCTTTGAAAGGATGAGGAAAGCATGGGTCACACATTGTCTAGATGAAATCAACATAATATGTCCTCATATGAAATATGAGGTGGTTGACAGTGATTGGAGGAACTCTGATTAAAAGTTCCTAGGAAGAGAAATGTGTGAAGAAACAAGGAAAGAGATCGTGGAATATGCAACCATGACGAAGGAAATCAACATCCGAGAACTGGAAGATTTGACTAGGATATCTCCATGAAAGATATGATGACTCTGATGAAGTCTGAAAAAGAAAGAGACCCTTGACAGTATATATCTTTTGGAGATGTGTCAACGTGTATGTAGGACGCTGATGTGAACTAGAAGATGTCATGATGAAAGACCATCACAAAGGTAATTTTGATTTAATGTCCATTCCTTATTTTTGAATGATATCTGGATGGGCTTATGCAAGGCTGCCAAGGGAAGAGCTATGAATATCTTCCACCACTGATGTCCATGTAGTCGTGTTCAGGTACAGGGAGTCCAAAGGTCTAATTTGACCTCCACCCTTCTGGCATAACAGTGTTCAGGTACAAGAAGTCCAGAGATCGAACCCGATCTCCACCCTTCTAGCATAACAGTGTTCAGAACTTCAGGTACACGGAGTCCAGAGATCCAACATGATCTCCACCATTCTGACATAACAGTGTTCAGGTACAGGGAGTCCAGAGATCTAACCCAATCTCCACCCTTCTGGCATTAGAGTGTTCAAGTATAGGGAGTCTAGAGATCCAACTTGACATCCACCCTTCAGGCATAACAGTGTTCTGACACAGGAAGTCCAGAGATCTAACCCAATCTCCACCCTTCTGGCATATCAGTGTTCAGATACAAGGAATCCAAGGATCTAACCCGATCTCCACCCTTCTGGCATAACAATGTTCAAGTACAAGGAGTCCGGAGATCTGACCCGATCTCCACCTTTTCGACATAATAGTGTTCAAGTACAAGGAGTCCAGAGATCTAACCTGATCTCCACCCTTCTGGCATAACAGTGTTCAGGTACAGGGAGTCCAGAGATCTAACCTGATCCCCACCCTTCTGGCATAAGAGTGTTCAGGTACAGAGAGTCCAGAGATCCAACCCGGTCTCCACCATTCTAACATAACAATGTTTAGGTAGGAGGAGTCCAAAGATCCAACCCAATCTCCACCCTTCTAGCATAAGAGTGTTTAGGTACAAGGAGTCCAGACTCCAGAGATTTAACCCAATCTCCACCCTTC